>JANKKB010000726.1:0-43492 GCA_026225775.1 Bursera palmeri
AAATTAATAGCACTTAAAGTGTAAAAAATGTTATTTAAGCTCATAATAAATGTACACTTTTAAGTGCTAATCACATGGCCAAGTGGAAGTGAACTTACAAAAATAAGCTCATAACACACCCAATCACTTAGGAGGCTACATAATCCAATTAATTAGAGGCTAATCGGATTATGTTGCATCGTAATGATGGGTTCGGGAAAGTGAAGAGGAATTGGCTCGAGAAGGACTTGTTTGGACCGAATCCTCTTTGTTGATTGCTTGGCTTGAATCGGCTACTCTAGGATCTATATTCGTATCATCCTCTCCGGTTGAAGAGGATTTGCCCTCAAATCCAAATTGTCTTCAAAATAAGGGCTAAGATCACCTACATTAAAAGTTGCCGATACTTCACCATACTCACTAGGTAAATCTACCTTATAAGCATTATCATTGACTTTCCCAATAATCTCAAATGGACCATCAGCCTGAGGGGCTAACTCACTCTTCTTTTTTTCTGGGAAACCTATCCTTCCTCAGATGAATCCATACCAAATCACCTAGTTGAAATAGCTTAGGCTTCCGATGCTTGTTTGTCTTACTTTTGATTCTTTCATTTGCCTTTACAATCTGAGCTCTCACTGTCTCATGGAGTTTTTTTATCTGCGTAACTTTCTCATTGACATCCGTACTAGGCTTGAAATCAAGAGGTAAAGAGGTGAGATCAAGGGGAATAAAAGGATTTATCTCATATAGTACCTCAAAAGGAGTGCAACCCATGGTAGAGCTAGGACTCCGATTGTAGGTGAACTCTGCATATGCCAACTGTAAATCCCAATCTCTTAAATGTTTACTCACCAAACTCCTCAAGATAGTTAATAACACCCTATTGATTATTTCAAGATAGCTCTCAACTGGTTGATCACCGTGGTACCCTTCGATCACTGATACACTGCCAGGATTCACCAAAACAACGTCGAAAAGATTCGACAATGTCAACGTTGACCTCTCTCCTTCGCCATCGACAGTGACTGTCACCAGTCAGGTTCTTTTCCTCTCGGCCTAAGGATCCTGGAACTGGTCCCTGATCAACCGTCTGATGTCGAAATCACCAGGAATCACTGTAAAATCATTCAAGTTCCATCTCTCCAATCTGCTGTCTCCAGCTACCGTCTCACCCCGCCACCAGTGTCCTTGAACTCAGTTTACCGAGACGTATCTGGTAGTGGTGGCCTTTTGCTGTTCTCTATCTCTAATCATTTTTTTGGTGGAAGGACGCCATTCATAGCATACCGTGGATAATTACGGCAGCCCCTTACAGCTTTTGGCCTTGACACCTGCTCGCCTTCGTACACCCCCCACTATTTTGGATATTTCCAGTTTACCCCCTGTGATGTATTTTGATGTCGGGACCCCCAAAGGTTTACAGGTTAGCGATCTCACCCCCACTTGGTTGAATTATGTATAGCTTAAAGATTTACGAAGCACCCCCGAAGTATAAAATATCATTTTAACCCCCAGCTCTAATTTTACATGTTTTATCCCCGTGACTCCAAGGACTAATCCGAAACACCTAGGATGCATAGATTTTCGATACAGATGAAGAAAAGAGAGAGAAAAAGGTCCAAAGGTGATCGTTCAGATACCGAGGTAGAGATTTCTGTCTATGCTTTTTTATTTTGTTTTGAGATCCTGGTAACTTGAATTAATGTTTGGCGTAGGGAATAGAATGTGTATGTACTTGTATGTTGATGATTGATTGTTGAACAAATAAAATTGTGTGCCATGTATGCATGTATGAATGTGTGTGATGGGACGGTTGGGATATGGGTTTATGTGCATGTAGTTTAGCAGTATTAAAGTATATGTAAATTATAGAGTGATCGAGACGCGAGGGAAAAACGTATGAGGGCGAGCAAGCCGCGTGGGTGTATCCGATAGGGGTTACGATATATGGGCGACCGTAGGAAATGAGATGGGAGAGACGTAGAGGATACATGTATTATTACACGCGACGAGATGGATGAGGTACGGACGGACACGATATGGATAGTATGTTGGTATACATGTTTAATGGGACGAATGAGGCCTGAAAAACATGCATGCTCATGCGTTATAGGGTAGTTAAGACATGATAGATTATGGTTGGTTAAGATAGTCAGATACGGGAGATAAGTGAGTGCACGTATGTGATGATGGATGAGATACGAGCAAGCAATACGTAAGTGAGGCTGTACGGTCTAGTGGTAATGAGATGATTTAGGATACTATACGTGCGTAATTGGGATATGAGAGATATGAATGAAAGTATAAATGAACATAGGAATGAGAGAATGGATATGTGAGGGTTAACACGTATATGATGAGTAACGCATGTGTGGTTTATGTGTACGAACCCTAGATTGACATAGTTCGTACTTAGAGATCCAAGGGGATTTACGGATGGTATTTAGGACGGACTAGCGGATACGTGGTAGTCTAGTGTGAGGGGGATTACTTTGCTATTTGTGAGCAGGATCCCGGTGTGATTGCTATGACAGTGTTAGGACTTTGTGGTGCACATGTATATCGTGGACCTAAGGGAAAACACTTGTGACATGTATGTACAATTGATCTAGGGCCCAAGAAAAATACTAGTGATATGGTATGAGTGTTAGACCTTGAGGTGGCCAGTTGATATAGAGCCCAAGGAAAACACCCTGATATGATTCAGGTGTTAAGCCTTGAGGTGGCCAGTTGATATGGAGCTTAAGGAAAACACCCTGATATGATTCGGGTGTTAGGCCTCGAGGTGGCTAGCTGATCTGTAGCCCAAGGAAAACACTCTTGTTGTTAGGGTAGACAGAGTGAGTCATCGTTTATGTATTTATTTTATCGAAAAAAATTTGTAATCCGTGTTTTTCAGTGTAAATGTTTTAATTAAAAACGTTTTATTCTGCTATACTTTATTTATTTACTGCGTGGCCCTCAGAATTCCTGTATAAGGGGTTTTGAGTCACCACATTTTACTTTTGGTTGTTGTTGTCAATCATGTATACTGAATTGTTGTTCAATATCAATTTGAGGCTCAACTCTGTATCCTTTAGTGAGTATTTGAGTTGATGATAACACTTGTATAGTGATATGGGCTTATTGGGATATGAAAGTGCTCAGCGTGGCTAGTCTTAATCCAATGTTGTATCTCTATGCATTGAAGATCATGAAAGGTTAAAAGTTGCCAACAGAGTTGGCGCTCAACTTCCTAGGCAGGGGTATAGCCATATTGTGATCTAACATGGTCGTGGCCCCCTAATGTTGAAAAGAAATATTAAATAGGTTGAGTAGTTACCTTAGTATACATGTATAATTTTAGTTAGTTTCCTAGTTTGGCCTCCCCATAAACTTTTGTTAAAATATAAGAATATAACATATCACGAATTTTAAGTTAAATGGTCCCACTTTGACCTTAAAACATACTCTCTTACCTTTTCTATTTTCAAGTTTGGCCTCTAAAATAAATTGTATTCTAATATATGAATATAGGCATAATAGAAATTTGAAGTGAAATGGTCCACACTTTAACTTTAAAGCACTCTCTCTCACTTTTCCTTTTTCTATTAAAATATCAATTTAATTTTCCTTTATCCATTTAAATACTTATAGATCTCTTCTTCACCAAATTATAATACTGATTTCTCTTTCTTTTCCTATGTTATTAATAAATTCTTACAGACTCGATGATTTTGTACATTGAGAAGAAATTTTCTAAAACATTTAGCATTGAATCAATTATAGGTGATTTTTGAGATTTTAAAAAATGTAGAGTTCCATTTTGATTTTTGATATATGCATTCAAAAACTTTTTTAAGAATGTCATTTTTCTCTATTTTACATATTTTTATGACTTAATATTTTTTATTCTTTCAAAAATAATTTTATTATGTATTTTTATATTTTTGTGTTAAAAAAAAGTCATGAATTGGCCCCTTCACTTGGCATCTTGACTCCACCCTGTCAATAGGCAATGCCTTGAGCTCTAGCAAGTTGAGTCCCAACTCGGTGGGAAAAGATCTAGGTGACCCTTGTAACTTGACTTCATTAGTGTGTTCCTCATCTACCTTAGATATTTGCCCCTTTCTTCATGAAGACCCATTAGAGTTGAGAGTTGCTTTACGGTCATGGCTTGATTTGGTTGGTAGAACCTTTGGTCTTATCGAGTTAAATCTCAACTCAGTAGGCAAGTTCTCTTATTCTATCGAGCTAAATTGAGCCTCAACTCAATAGGTGTAGCGACCCAAAAATTCAAAACAGTGGCTTAGGGGTATAAGTGAAAGATTTTAAAGTTTGAAATCATAAAATCGTGTAATTTGGATTTATATAGGGTGACACAGACGTGATGATGTCATGTATATGAGTATTTGGAGGTGTTCGGGAGTTTTCGGGAAATTGGAGTGAAACGAAATTTTATTTGGGTTCGTAGATTTTTCGTCTTTAGTGTCTGATGGTGACATTTTGAGGGTCACATGAGTGAAAAATAGATGAAGATGGGTTGTCATTGAGATGCCGAGACTTTGGGATCAGGATTCAAGACCGTTGAAGGTTTAAAAATTTATAATTTGACCCCAAAACCCAAAATTTATATAAATAGCATAGAAAACCAGAACATTCAAAAATGTAGTAACCCGTGAGTTTGGAACAGTAGGAAGCTCATAAGTGACACCCATAAAATTTTTCTTTTATGTATTCCATCTTCGTATGTATGGTTATATGTGAAAAGTTATATTTGGATTTACGTACAAATACGTGAACATTTGGATAACACACATTTGATGTTATGTTGATGTGTATAAGTGATTTGTGGATTGATATATGTGTAAGAATGTGTGTTAGATTGTTTGTGTGAAGAATTGGATGGAAAACCATATAAATAGGGAGCTGTTATTCGCCAAACAGGGAGTTGGTGCAGCGGCGTGAAACACATTCCACACCGAGGCGTGAAACCAGTTCTTCGCCAAGGCGCCGAGTTTCTGAAAATCGATTTATCAAAGTCAGAGAGTTACCGCCGCGGCGTGAAACTCATTCTATGCCTAGGCGCGGTTTAGTGCTGCGGCGCAAAACGCTTTACATCGGGACACCGAGGAGGGATTTTGTGAATTAACAATTTTAAAAACCACGAGCGTGTCTCAAATTCCTATTAAAACAGAAAACCCTAGCCATTTCTTTTTCCCATTCGCACGACCGAGCCGCTGGAGAGAAAAAGAGAAGAGAAAGGAGAAAAGAGAGAAAATAGAAGAGAAAGAAGAGGAGAGAGAAAGCTTCCAAACCTTCGCGTATCGTCAAACAAAGGTAGGGAAATCATTTCTACGTATTTTCTTTCCATTTTAATCGGTTTATTTTATGGAAATACATTAGGGTTTGACTTGATTTTTGTGGATTTATGGTTAGTTATGCTAAATTGAAGATTGTATATGGATTTAGGGTTAATAATGTAGAGATTTACTATCTTTGGCTTTAGAAAACAGAGATGTGTATTATTTACACGTATTCCCCGTTTGAAACTGCGAGCTTCGTAGACATTGTAGTTTTTTAAGGATAAATATGGGATAATAAGAATACGTGAAAGTGCAACACCCGTGGAAATGTCGTGGATTAGAGATGAGTGGAGAAGTGTTGGAATAGGATGAGCACTATGAGAGGAGGTTTAGTTGATGTTATTGAGAATTGAGATTGGATACAGAATGAGGAATTAGTGTGAGATTGTTAGGTATTCCTTGTGTGAGTTCAAAGTGTAGGATATCTGATTCACAAAGTATTAGGCCTTCTTTCGCCCTGTCCGATGTAGGATTTAAGGAAAACACTTATAGTGTCAAGCCTTATTTCGCCCTACCTGATGTAGGATTTAAGGAAGACATTTATCGTCAAGCCTTATTTCGCCTTGCTTGATACAGGATTTAAGAAAAACATTTGTGATGATGTATTAGTGTTAGGCCTTATTTCATCCTATCCTATGTAGGATTTAAGGAAGACACGTATAGTGTCAGGCCTTATTTCACCCTACCTGATGCAGGATTTAAGGAAAACATTTATCGTCAGGCCTTGTTTCGCCCTGCTTGCTATAGGATTTAAGGAAAACATTAGTAGTGTGAGGATGGTGTTAGGCCTTATTTCACTCTATTTGATACAGGATTTAAGGAAAACACCTAGATGGTTTTGTTTATGATTGAGATTGATATGTGAGAGCATGTGTGCCATGTTGATTAAAATGTTTATGGATTTGTGCATGTTATAAGATTACCTACTGGGCTGTGTTTGCTCACCTTTCCTCCTTCCACAGGTACTAGATGTCAGAGTTAGACTTTAGGCGAGAATGTTTCGGAGCTCACCTAAAGACTTCCAAGGAGATTAGAAATGTACCCATGACATTTATTATGTATTTTGAACTTATAGGTAAAAGAGATTTTAACTGTTTGTAAACTTGCACGCTTTTACAATTTATGAACTATAAATTCTTGCATTATTTATATTTCATTTCATTCCATTTGCATAGATGACCCTTGGGGTTCCTGAATAAGGGATTCCAGGGGGCTACAAAAAATCTGTAGAAATACCCTCGGTCACTAGAAATCACTGTCTTCGGTGACCATTTACTTTCTTGACGTGTTAGGCCCCATGGTCGGTGGCCAATGGAAAGCTCTCGGTGTGCTGGTCAAAGTGGTGGTCGTCGTTCCCCCGTCTAATATTGAAAATGTCGTAGATCGGGCTGGAAAGTTTCAGTTGCCAAAAAATTGATCTCCCTCCTTTGTCGTCGACAGTCTTGCCACCGATCGAGATCGATGCGTTTCTGCTTGAGGAGTTTAACAGTGATCTTCGATCGGCTGTCCGAGGTCTGGATTGCCAGAAATCAACCCCGACAGCCACTACTACCTATGCCATTTACCGATCTACCCTTTCGATTGTCGATGGCAGTCACCGTTGGTCCGATCAAACTCCCCTTGACAAGACGAAGCCGGTGGTGCCCTTCAATCATGGTTCCAGACCACCGATTGTGTTCTCTGACGAGAAACCGTGAAGGACGACTGCCGGAGATAATTACGTCAGCCCCCTCAGCTTGTGCTCTTAACAGTTCACCTCTTCAGACACCCTCTACTGTTTTAGATCTTGGTAGTTTGCCCCCTGCCATGTAATTTAGCATCGAGACCCCCAAGGGTTTATAGGTTAGCAATCTCACCCCTACTTGGATAATTTAAGATTAACCTATAAAGTTTATGAGTTTATAGTAACGTCCCCGAGTGGTAAAATATCGTTTTAACCCCGATTCTAGTTTTTGCATGTTTTGATCCCGTGACGCTGAGGACTTATCCAAGACCACTGGGATGCATGAATTTATGATACAAATGAGAAAAAAAGAGAAAATGAGGTCTGGGAGCTACGATTCAAATAACGAGGTAGGGGTTTTTAATCATATATTTCTATTTCGTTTTAAATGCATGTGAATTTATTTTATTATTATAGCTTAGGGAATAGAAAGTGTATGATTGGCGAATAGGACATTAGATTAATTGATGGATCGGGATGTCACATGCGCGTGTACGGCTTTATGATGATTATGTTTTTTTAAAAAAAATTAGTTTGTAGCAACGATTGATATTGTTGTTGCCAAAAAATAGCACCAACCAATGATAGAACTGTAGGGACCCTGGATGGAATTTCGTACCATTCAAAACATGGAACACCATCCTGGATGAGGATCTACGAGTTTTAGGATTATTTTAATTAAAAAAAGTGATTTACCTTTTGTATTCTTGTTCGAAGCAGTCTTTAAACTAATAGACCTCTTGAATATGACTATCTTTCACAAAAAAAGCTAACGGGTGGACGTTTCTCTTTGTACAAAACTATTATACAAGTAAGGACAAATACAGAGGAGTAATAAGGGTGGGACAACACAAAAAAAATGAACCTATAACTACATTTAATCTAATTTAATCATGTTATCCTCTACCTTATTTTGTATAGCTGTGAGTGTTTTGTTTTATTTTTGTTGCATATTAAGAGTGAAAAATATAATATCTCTTATTTATGGATCTCTTAGGGTTTTCTTTTTCAAACATGTTCAAAGAAGTTAAACCCCATCTTCATATCTTTAGGTGTTTAAACCCTACCCTTCTAGTAATTTGGTTCCTCAATTTAATTAGGTTAAATTGCATTGAACCTAATCTCCAAACCTGTGGGTGCCAGAGTCTCTCTAAAGGGTGGCAAGCTTATAATCTAATGTCCATGTAAACCTAAAAGGCTTTTGGATCAATCTTGGTATAGATCCAACCCATACATAACCCCAAACAAGTTTTGATTAATTATTTCAATCCATATAAGTCCAACCCACATTGCTAAATACACCACCTTTGTTTATAATTTAACACTAAACTATATCAAACAAGTCCAGTTAAATTAGATAATTTCTTTTTACTCCACATAGATGCCCAAACGAATTAGACAACTACCTACGGAACCTCATGGATATATATAATTATAAGTTCTAATGGATCCAACCTAGTATCATTTTATCTCATAAATGTAGTGGGCTTGGTCCATTAAATTTGGCTCGTTCCGTTACAGAATTACATAGATAACTTTTAAAACACTGATAATTGAAGCTAGATTAAATTAACCATTTTACCCTTCTAAATACATCTTTGCCCTTGAGACTAATTTTACATCTAATAGATGAGTATGTTTAATGAACTTACTTCATTAAGTACTTGCCCAACACTACAAGAAATTTAATCTTTTATAACATTTGTTTATAGCGTTTTTAAAAAAAAACGTTGTAAACAAATATAATTTTAACACTTTAAATATTGTTACAGCGTTAAACGCTGCGAGTAATTTAAAATACAAAATTTACGGTGTTTTATAAACGCTATGAGGTTTAAAAAAATAAAAGATTGTCTCTTGATAAAACCTACACTCTATCGCTCATTCCCCTCCGTCTCTTTCTTTCTTCATCCTAAAATCGCAAGAGCTGCCATAGCCTAATTCGAATAGCGTCTGGTCTTCGGTATCAGGTTCGATCTATACGATGTTGTCCCCAATTCTCAATTCTTTGATTATCCTTCTTTCCATTTCTAATTTTTTTCCTATTTTAGGGTTTGATTTTGATTGGGGTTTTGGGATTTCTCTGTACGATCTTAATATTTTCGCTGCAGGTTGTAATTACCTTTATCTTGATTTTCTTTATTACCGCATTTTTGTTACTTTTCAATTCTTTATTATGTTTTTAATCTAATTGATTTGTGATTGTTGTTCAGCTGAGTTTTGTATTTTCTTTAGATTTTTATATCGAAGTTTATCTCCAACTATGGTTAGTTTTCACATAATATTTTTGTTGTTTAAAGTGATTTTTAAGAGCTGTTGTTGACTTTTTCTTATTTTGGGGTGTTGCAATTTAGCGAGTGAAGTTGAAGGATTTTGAAGTGGGAAATGATGGGGATTTGAAGGAGGAATCTGGAGTAGGAAGGTTTTTGGAGGGGATTTTAAGTGGGCAGCATTGCCAATTAGGTGAAGCATTAGAGGAGTGGCGGTCTTCTGAGCAGGTAGAGAACGAAACTCCCTCAAATTCGCCCCCTTACTAGGACACTAATAGTAAGGTGAAGCGTGGTTGTTTCACGAGTCTATTAAGGTTTTTACGATGATGAAGGAAATGGGCATTCCTCCTTCTGCTATTACATTTAATCGTCTTTTGTTAAATTTGCTCAAAAGGGGAAGGACTAATATGGAAAAAAATGTGTTTGATGAAATGCTTAGTACATTTGGTGTTACACAAGAAGTTTACACGTTTAATATAATGATTAGAGGGTTTTGTAAGAATTCCATGATTGAATATTTATGTACAAATGGTGAGTGATNAAAGGTTGTACTCCTCTCACTGTAATATAACCCCATGTTTGAATATTTATGTGGAAATAGGAAGACTAGGAAGGCAGAGAGAGTCTTTAGGCAGCTAATAAAGAGGGAAAGACAAGATCTTGCATCTTTCAAGACCTTGGTCATGTGGCATTGTAAGGAAGGTACGTATAAACCTGGGTATGAGCTACTGGTCTTGGTGTTAAGAGAGACAAAGCATTTCAGGTTGTTGGTTTGCTTTATGATGAAGGATTTGTGATCGAGATGGGAGAAGTAAATGGTTACCTTTGCCAGAATAGAAAGCTATTAGAGGCATGTAAAATGTTGCTATTTAGTTTGGAGAAAGTGTTAATAGTCATTTGTACAACACAGTTATTGAGGGCCTATGTAAAATCCGTAAACCTTCAGAAGCATTTCAATTGTATTATGAATTAGTGGAGAAAGGGNGTCCTTCCACAGTTGTCTAGCCTAGAGGATTTGAGAAATGTCTTGGAGGTGGGTGGAAGACCAAAAGAAGTTGAGTTTGTACATAAGAGAATGCAAAAACTGTGAAGGACAGAGTACGGAAAATTGTTGAAGTATGGAGTGCGTTTATATTATGCCACAGAGTTAGCTGAGTTTTTTTTTTTTTTTTTTGGATATATTCAATCAAGTGTGTGCTTTTTATTTTTTAATCTTTATAAAGTTTTAAATTATCTTTTATGCTCAAAACTAGATTTTAAAGTATGTTTCTTAGCTTTAGCACAGTTTATTATATAGTTGCTTGTCAATAATTTTATGCAGAAACCTTAGAATTATTTGATGATCTGAAATATTATATGGAGTCCGAGTTCCCACGTGATGGAGATGTTTTCTTACCTCTTACATATCTGTAAGACTATGGCAAGGTAGCAGCAGCAAAAACAGCTCCACAACAAGGTAGCAGCAGCAGAAACAGCACCACAGCAAGGCAACAGCAGCAATTTCTACTGCACAGCAAGGCAACAGCAACAACAATTTCTGCTCCACAGCGAGGCAACAACAGTAGTTTTGTCTCCACAGCGAGGCAGTAGCAGCATGTCCATTATCCTTTTGTTTTTCAGAAATATCATTGTATCTTATGTCTTAATCTACATATTGTAAGAAATTTTTTGTATTTCATTAACTTCTATGTGATTGAATTTTATTGTAATATGAATTATTTGTTTTAAGTCTCTTTTCATTCCATTTCTGTAATATGCACATATGCTAGTGAGGGGCACCAAAGCTTGGATGTTATACAGGGTTTAGGCAAATGCAAAAAAATGATAGGAAAAACTAGCTTGGTTACTTAAGAAGAAATAAGAAAACTAAAGTCCATAAACTAGTTTGGTTACTTACAGATTTTTAAAAACGCTGTAAAAAGTTATTTACGGCATTTTAAAAAGCTGTAAAATGTTATTTACGTCATTTTAAAAATGCTGTAAAATTATTTCTTCACAGCGTTGTAAAAATGCTGTGAAAAGAATTTTTTCATAGCGTTAGAAAAACGCTGTAATTGATGGACTTTTTTTACAGCGTCGCCACCTACATCGTTTACAAAAACGTTGTAAAATATATTTAACAGCATTTTTTAAACGCCGTAAAAAGTCAAAATTCTTGTAGTGCAAGCATGTTTTATCCATTGAGGAACAGAATTGTAACATCCCAAAATTTGAAATAGTGAAAAATTTTGAATTTAGTACCTTGATTAGTTTTTCTGTATATATGTATTGTTCATGTTATGTTGTTGTAAATGAGGGAATTTTGGGTTGATATGTATGTATAAAAGAATAAGAGAATGTATGTGTGAAGAGTTGGATGAAAACCATATAAATTTGGAAGGGTCTGTCGCCAAACAAAGAGTTGGCGCCACGGCATGAAACTCATTTCACGCTGAGGCATGGAACCCATTCCATACTGAGGTGCAGACTCTCTAGAATTCGATTAATCAAAGTCAAAGAGTTGGCACCACGGTGTGAAACTCATTTCATGCCACGTCATGAAATCGATTCCATGCCGAGGCACGATTTCAGGCCAAGGCATAAAACAATCTAGGCCGCGGTGCCGATGCCAAATTTTGAGTAACTAAAGATTTTAAAATATTGAGCGTGTCCCAATTTTATTTTTAAAAAGGTAACCCTAGCCCCTCATTTTTTCATTCGCACGACAGAGACATGAAGAAGAAGAGAAAGAATAAGAGAATAAGAAGAGAAGGAGAGAGAAAAAAGAGAGAGAAAGCTCCAACCTTCCGCGTATCGACAATCTAAGGTAGGGATTTTACTTCTACCCATCTCTATTCTTTTTTAATCGATTTAGTTTGTGAATGTGAGTTAGGGTTTAATGAGAAATAGGTCATTTCCACTTAGGGTTGTGGTACTGAGACTCGTATATGAATTTAACATGAGGTTTATAGAGATTCACCACGTATTCACAATAAAAAATAGAAATGTGATACTTTTGTGTGATTATGGTTTTAGATCACGAAAGTCTGGGGTTTTTGAAGTGGAATTCGGAACGAGTCTTGGTAGTGAATGTCTCTTCTTATGAGTTAAAATTAGAAATAATTATACAGTTATGGGAGTGGAACAGATAACAATATTTCGTAAAGTAATGGTAATGGAAATACGAAAGTAAAACCGGACATGTCAGAGAAATTAAGGTAGAAGGGTGATATATGTGAGATTTAGAGTGTTAGGCCCTGTAGTGGCCAGTTGCTATGGAGCTTAAGAAAAACACTCCAGGTATGATTAGAGTATTAGGCCTTGTGGTGGCTAGCTGTTATAAAGCCCAACGAAAACACTCTAGGTATGATTAGAGTGTTAGGCCTTGTGGTGACCAGTTACTATAGAGCCCAAGGAAAACACTTCAGGTGTGATTAGAGTGTTAGGCCTTGTGGTAACCAGCTGTTATGGAGTCCAAGGAAAACACTCCTTATATGATTAAGGTGTTAGGCCTTGAGGTGGCCAATTGATCTGGAGCCCAAGGAAAACACTATATATATATAAGAATGGTAAAGAAAAGTGGAAGCGGAGCATGCTTACGAATATGTGATGTATATGTTGATATGACTGTGCACTGATTTAAATGTTATAGTTTTGTGTATGTTGTGATATTCCTACTGGACTGTGTTTGCTCACCCCTTCTCCTTCCACAGGTACCAGAGCTCATAGTCAGATTTTGGGCAAGGATATTCCGGAGCTCACTTAGAGTCTTCCGAGAAGTTTAGAAATGAACCCTCACATGCATTATGTATTTCTAACATTATGTAAAAGATTTATGAATATTTGTATGAATATTTGTATGAACATTTATGTTTTATATATAAACTATGGATGAATGAATGATTTTGGAAATTGTTTTCGATCATTTGCATAGTTCACTCCCAGGATCCTTGTATAAAGGGTTCTGACTCGTGACCAAGTGGTATCAGAGCACGGGCTCTACACTGTGGACCTAGAATGTAGGTAGGATGGTTAGGAAAGGGGTTGAGTCAATATTATGTTTAGTAAGAATGTATGATATACAAATGATTGCATATGTCTAAGATGTACACAGATTTAAATATGGAACTAACAATGTTGTATTTTTGAAAGTGTGCAAGGATGAGACGACGTTGTAGAAGAGCTTCTGGTACCAACCCTCTGAGAGACAAGGGAAATGATTTTCTTAGAGCTCTGAGGGATGTGGCAAATACATTGACTGAGATAATGGCAGCTACTATTAGAGATACAATCCATCCTAGTCAACCACTAATACCGCCTATACCTAGAGAAGGCATTGAAAATAGAATGAGGAGTGTGCTGAAAGAAGTACAATGACACAACCCTCCATCTTTCAATAGTGAACCCGATCCTGCAGTGACTGAGGATTGGATTATAAGAGTAGAAAGGCTATTTGATTTACTGGAAATTAAGCCAGATTTAAGAGTGAGAGTGGCAACGCACTTGTTAACAGGAGATGCATTGCAATGGTGGGCATCTATGATAAGAATTAGGGAAGGAGAAATTCTTAGTTGAAGTGACTTTTTCATCGTTTTCCTCGACAAGTATTTCCCTATGGTTATCAGATATAAGAAAGAATAGGAGTTTTTATTGAAACATGGGAATATGACAGTGCAACAATATGAGGCATGGTTTATTGCCTTGTCGAGGTTTACTACAAGATTGGTAGGTGATGATACTGTAAGAGCTAGGAGGTTTCAGAGGGGACTGAGAGAGAATATTCGGTCTTCAATAGCAATTTTGAGGTTGGTGAGTTATGCGGATGTGGTAGAAACTGCCATGGTAACTGAACAAGAGATCGGACAGACTAAGAGAGTGAGAGGACTTGGGATACCTCCTAAAAGGCCTAGACAAGATGAACAGCAAGTAAGAGACAGAAGACACCATCCAGAAGGTCTTCTTCTGATTCTCAATCTATACATAATGACAGGTAGTGTTACCGCTGTGGGAAGAGAGGTCGTGTCAGCTATGATTGTCCACAATGTTACAAATGTGGACAATATGGTCATATACAAAGAAGTTACCCATCTAAGATAACGGGAGTTCAAGAAGCAACTAATCAGACTCAGTTAGTTTTTCAACCTGAGTCGAGGCCACAGGTTAGACAACCACAAGTGCAGTAACCTCCTACATAATCATAGCAGTCAGCTCAAGAATCTCAGACTGCTCTTTCAGCATCTTATGGACCTTAGAGATGTATCAGAGAGGCGAATGAAGAGGACAGATGCCTCAAGGATAGGTTTTTGCCTAAGGCCAATCATTAGGATCTGTAGACCATGATGTGGTGGGAGGTGCATTTCTAGTTTTTAACACATTGGCTCGTGTTTTATTTGATTCAGGTGCCACTCACTCATTCATATTCACTCAGTTTGCATGTGCTTTAGGGTTGAAAATGAAAATGTTAAAATATACGTTGAATGTAATATTTCAATGGGTAGTGCAGTAGAAACTAGGAGGGTATGTAGATCTTGTGTATTAGAAGTTAGGGGTTATAAGTTGAAATTTGATTTGATACTCATGGAATTATCTAAGTATAACTTGATATTGGGGATTGATTGGTTGTCAACTTTAAAAGTCAGAATGGATTGTCATAAGAAGAGGGTAACAATATGGACTCTTGAGGGATTTGAGTTCAGTTTTGGGGATAAATGGATATCATTACCGTACCCTTTGAGTGGTGTGTCAAAACAAAGAGAGGCTAGACGTGTGATAGCAAGTATGTTAGCAGATGAAATTGAGGAACAGGTTTTTGAACTTCCAAGAGTAGTGAGAGAATTTGCTGATGTATTTTCGGAGGAGTTATCAAGATTACCACCAATATGGGAAGTGGAATTTAGTATTTATGTGCATCCGGGAGCTGCACCCATATCAGTTGCTCCATACTGTATGACTTCGGTGGAGCTGAAAGAGTTGTAATCTCATTAGAAGAGTTATTGGGTAAAGGTTTCATTCGGCTAAGTACTTCACCATGGGGTGCTCCTGTGTTATTTGTGAAAAAGAAAGATAGATCATTACGTTTGTGTATAGACTATAAGCAGCTAAATCGGGTGACAGTGAAGAATAAGTATCTGATGCCAAGGATTGACGACTTGTTCGACCAGCTGAGAGGGTTCAAGTACTTTTCAAAGATAGACCTTCGTTCAGGGTACTATTAGTTGAGAGTGAAAGATGAGGATATTTCAAAAACTGCTTTCTACACCCGATATGGACACTATGAGTTTTTGGTTATGCCATTTGGCTGACTAATATACCTGCTCCCTTTATCAATTTGATGAACAGAATCTTTAGGCCATTCTTGGATCAGTTTGTGGTGGTCTTTGTGGATGATATTTTGGTTTACTCTGCATCCAAGATGGAACATGTTCAACATCTACACGTAGTGCTTCAGGTATTGAGGGAATATAGTCTGTATGCCAAGCTGAACAAGTGTGAATTTTGGTTATTTGAGGTGAAGTTTTTGGGACATGTCATCTCGAGAAAAGGGATTTCTGTGGATCCGGCTAAGATTGAAGCTGTATTAAACTGAAAACAACCGAGAAATGTATATGAGATTCATAGTTTCTTGGGTTTGGTAGGGTATTATAGGATATTTATTAAAAATTTCTTTAGATTAGTTACTCCGATGACGAGACTAACCTAGAAGGGAGTGAGGTTTGAGTGGGACGAAGCTTGTGAGCAAGCTTTCCATGAGTTGAAAGTCAGGTTAACTTCAGCTCTTGTTTTAATAATACCACAACCTGGATTGAGTTATGTGATATACACAGATGCTTCCTTGAGTGGGTAAGGTTGTGTATCGATGCAGTTAGGGAGAGTGGTGGCTTATGCATCCCGTTAATTGAAGCCACATGAGCAGAACTACCCCACCTATGACTTAGAACTTGATGTAGTTGTATTTACCTTGAAGATTTGGAGGCATTATTTATATGGAGAAAGGTTTGAAGTCTTTTGTAATCACCAGAGTTTGAAGGTATATTTTTATACAGAAAGACTTGAACTTGAGACAGCGTAGATGGATGAAATTGTGAGAGGACTATGACTTTTTCATCCAGTATCACCCTGAAAAGGCTAATGTGGTAGCCGATGCACTGAGTAGGAATTCTAAGGGCATGGTTAGTGCAATGAGAGGATAATAGGAAATGGTATAGACGGTACAAGAATATGACTTCTAGGAAGATGAACAAGGGGAACGGGTTCATTTTTATACAATCTCCGTTAGACCATCTCTTGTATAGAGTGTGATAGAGTTATAAGATCAGGACGTTGAGATTAACTTCGTCTGTTTACAAATTTTGCAAGGTGACGATGTTGGAGATTGGGCAATCAGATCAGATGGGGGTGTGAGATTTAAGGGAAAACTGGTTGTGCCATTTGATGAAGAGTGTAGGAATGTCATATTAGATGAGTTTCATCACTCCAGGTTTGCCATTCATCCAAGCAGTACGAAGATGTATCAAGATTTACGACGATAGTATTGGTGAAGAAGAATAAGAAGAGATATTGCTGAATATGTGTCTAGATGCCTTACTTTTCAACAAGTGAAGGCTGAGCATCAGAGACCCGCTGGATTACTTTAACCCCTTCCTGTAATGGAATGAAAATGGGAGGACATTATGATGGATTTCGTTACGGGATTACCATGTTCTTCGAGGGCTAACGATGCTATTTGGGTAATCATTGATAGACTGACAAAGACATCCTATTTTTTTCCTATGCGTACAACGAATTCAGTGAGTAAGTTGAGTAAACTATACATTAGAGAAATTGTGAAGTTACACAGAGTCTTGACTTCTATTGTATCAGATAGAGATCTAAGATTTACTTCACAATTTTAGCAAAGTTTCCAGAGGGCTATAGGTATTCAGTTAATGTTTAGTACTATATTTCACCCTTAGACTGATGGTCAGTCAGAACACACCATCCATATTCTGGAAGATATGTTAAGAGCCTGTGTTATAGACTTTTTAGGGAGTTAGGAAAATCACCTTCTGTTAGTGGAACTTGCTTACAATAACAGCTTCCAGGCTAGCATTGGGATGGCACCATATGAGGCACTATATGGTAGACCGTGTAGATCTTTGTTATACTGGATAGAAGTGGGGAAAACCCCTATATTAGGTCCTAAGATGGTTCAAGAAACTACAGAAAATGTGAAATTGATATGTTAGCGTATCCTCTCAGCTCAAAGCTGACATAAGAGTTATGCAAATAGAAGAAGAAAGCCCTTAGAGTTTGAAGTGGGTGATCATGTGTTCTTAAAAGTATCTCTACGGAAAGGATTAAGGCGTTTTGGGCAGAAAGGTAAGTTGTTGCCACAGTATATTGAACCATTGGAGATTTTGAGACGTGTTGGAGAGGTGGCTTATGAGTTGGCCTTACCACCACGATTGTTAGGGATTCATAATACTTTCCACGTGTCAATGTTAAGGAAATATGAACCTGAACCTAAGCATGTATTAGACTGGAGTAGACTGAATATTCATTCGGATATCTCATATGAGGAGGCTCTTGTACAGATTCTGGATTCCAAAGAACAAGTCCTGAGAGGTAAAATTATCCCCCTAGTTAAGGTTCTGTGGAGGCATCATGACTTTGAGGAAGCCACACAGGAGTTAGAATCAGAGATACGCGAGAAATATCTTGATATTTTAGATATGAGGGTATGACTTGGGAACTATGTTATGAAAACTCGGGGACGAATTTCTTTTAAGGAGGGTAGACTGTAACATCCCAAAATTTGAAATAGTGGAAAATTTTGAATTTAGTACCTAGATTAGTTTTCTGTATATGTATGTATTGTTGATGTTATGTTACTGTAAATGAGGGAATTTTGGGTTGATGATGTATAAAAGAATAAGAGAATGTATGTGTGAAGAGTTGGATGAAAACCATATAAATTTGAATGGTCGGTCGCCAAACAGAGAGTTAGCGCCATGGTGTGAAACTCATTTCATGCCGAGCTGAGGCACGGAACCCATTCCACGCTGAGGCGCAGACCCTCTGGAATTCGATTACTCGAAGTTAGAGAGTTGGCGCCATGATGTGAAACTCATTCCACGTCGGGGTGCGGTTTCACGCCACAGCTTGAAATCAATTCCACGTCGTGGCGCGATTTCGTGCCGATGCCCAAAACGATCAACGCCGTGGCACCGATGTCAATTTTTATGTAATTAAAGATTTTAAAATACCGAGCGTGTCCCAGTTTTATTTTTAAAAAGGTAACCCTAGCCCATCATTTTTTCATTTGCAGTACAGAGACACGAAGAAGAAGAGAAAGAAGAAGAGAAGAAGAAGAGAATGAGAGAGAAAGAATAGAAAAAAAGCTCTAACCTTTCGTGTATCCATAATCTAAGGTAGGGATTTCACTTCTACCCATCTCTATTCTTTTTTAATTGGTTTAGTTTGTGAATGTGAGTTAGGGTTTAATGAGAAATAGGTCATTTCCTCTTAGGGTTATGGTACTGAGACTCGTATATGAATTTAACATGAGGTTTATAGAGATTTACCATGCATTCGCAATAAGAAATAGAAATGTGATACTTTTTGTGTGATTGTGGTTTTAGATCACGAAAGTTTGGGGTTTTTGAATTGGAATTCGGAATGAGTCTTGGTACTAAATGTCACGTATTGTGAGTTAAAATTAGAAATAATTATACGGTTATGGGAGTGGAACGGATAACGACATTTCGTAAAGTAATAGTAATGGAAATACAAAACTAAATCAGGACATGTCAGATAAATTAAGGTTTAAGGGTGATATATGTGAGATTTAGAATGTTAGGCCTTATAGTGGCTAGTTGCTATGGAGCCCAAGGAAAACACTCCAGGTGTAATTAGAGTGTTAGGCCTTGTGGTGGCCAGCTGTTACGGAACCCAAGGAAAACACTCTAGGTGTGATTAGAGTGTTAGGCCTTATGGTGACCAGTTACTATAGAGCCCAAGGAAAACACTTCAGGTGTGATTAGAGTGTTAGACCTTGTGGTGACCAGCTGTTATGGAGTCCAAGGAAAACAATCCTTATGTGATTAAGGTGTTAGGCCTTGAGGTTGCCAGTTGATCTAGAGCCCAAGAAAAACACTATATATATATATATATAAGAATGGTAAAGAAAAGTGGAAGCGGAGCATGCTTATGAATATGTGATGTATATGTTGATATGACTGTGCACTGATTTAAATGTTATATTTTTGTTTATGTTGTGATATTCCTACTGGGCTGTGTTTGCTCACCCCTTCTTCTTCCACAGGTACCAAAGCTCATAGTTAGATTTTGGGCAAGGATATTTCGGAGCTCACTTAGAGTCTTCCGATAAGTTTAGAAATGAATCCTCACGTGCATTATGTATTTCCAACATTATGTAAAAGATTTATGAATATTTGTATGAACATTTATGTTTTATGTATAAACTACGGATAAATGAATGATTTTGGAAATTGTTTTTGATCATTTGCATAATTCACTCCCAAGATCCCTATATAAAGGGCTTCGGGTCGTGACAAGAATTACTTAGATAACTTTATAAAACACCATTAACTGAAGCTAGATTAAATTAACTATTTTACCCTTCCAAATACATCTTTGCCCTTGAGACTAATTTTACATCTAATGGATGAGTATGTTTAATGAACTTACTTCATTAAGTACTTGCCCAAGATTTATCATTCAACAAAACCTTGTAAAACCCTCAAGGTAGTATCCCTTAAACCATAAGGAGTTATGAGTTTCATATCTATAGAATAATGTTCTATGTCTTATAGATCTTATAATCCTAACTAGTCAAGATATTAACTTTATAGTAAATGTTTCACTTTCTATTCTAATCAAATATTGTAGCCTGTAAACCAGAAATACATTAACCCACTCAAGATTAAGGTAGGTATGCCTAAGTTGCTCTGGTGTAAAGTTTATATTTACAACAGCAGTTATTACACCGAACCATAAAATTCACAAGACCCTTGTTCAAAGTATTCACAATATACAAGTGTTTTTACTCTAAAGTTTTCACTTTAATGATTCAAGACTCATCATCCCCATGGAGGCAAACAAGATAACAACCTTGTCCAAACAGAGAGTCCAACTCTGTTTATAGGTTATGAACTAAATTCAAGCTATGATTGTATTCTAGATCTACCATATAAAACCACCTTATATAACCAAAAAACTTCATCATTGTTCTAGCTCAAGAACCTTAATCACTTATGCTATATTAGAGATAAGAATAAGAATGATTGTATAGAAATAATAACTTTTTATTTATTTACAACTTGTTTACAAATATAGAAACATGTCTTACTCTAAAGTTATATCTCTAACAGGAATGTGTCAGAAGAAAATGACAAAAAGACAAAAATTTCTTTAGAGGAGGATGAAAATGAAAAATAGTAAATTAAATGTTTAATAGATTACAAGGACTAAACATATGCTTCTTGGAACATAGGAATAGAGAAAAGTGGCAAAATAATGTGAAAAGCTCCATAAGTTATACAACAAAGGTGTCATTGCCAGAAAGTTAAAGGTGTGCTCCTACTGGAGAAGAGACTTGATGCTAAACTTAGTAGATTGTGGTAAGGACTTGAGAGGATCTAGGTTAACAAAAGTTAGTGAATTATTTGGGATAGAATGGAGACAAATCTCTGATGGTCTCTAACAAGGAGTAGACAACTCTCGAGTGAGAAGATGATAACTTCTGGTGGTTTGAAAGTGACTACTGAATGAACCTCATCTCCAACTTGATTTTTTGAGCTTCTAGGTGTTCTAATGGTGGTGAGTGCTCGTTCAGGAGCTAAAAAGGAAAGAAAAGATTAAATGTCATTGAGCTTTTCACCGGTGTTAACCTTCCAACGCTCAAGCCAGCCATGGATTAAGATTTTATAGTGAAAAACCAAGTGAGAAGTATGCTTAAATAAGAGTTTTCATGGAGGAAAAACCATGGAAAAATGGTTGTAGAGGTGGTTGGAAGTGAGAGACAGTGGATAAAAAACCTTGAAGAAGAATCCACCTTTGTGTAAAGGTCGAATCTCCTTTCTCTTGAAGGTCTAGTAGCACTTTTATAGTCCATTTCAACATTTAACCTAGATTTAGGTCATCAATTGGGATGATGTCTCAATCTCTTGGGGGTTCATTGATCTCCCAAATGATTTTTGAGTAATTTCATAACCCTAATTTCAAAGTAAAGAGGGATTGTCATGTGTTACTTTACTTTTGGTTTTCACTGTTAATCATGTATAGTGAATTGTTGTTCACTATTGATTTGAGGCTCAACTTTGTAGCCTTTAGTAAGTGTTAAGTTAACATTTGTATAGTGGTATGGGCTATAGAATAATTTCAAAGTAAAACATATTCTCTTACCTTTTCTATTTTCATGTTTGACCTCTAAAAAAAACCTGTGTTCTAATATATGAATATAGGCATAATAGAAATTTGAAAGTGAAATGGTCCACACTTTAACTTTAAAGCACACTCTCTCACTTTTCTGTTTCTATTAAAATATTAATTTAATTTTCCTTTATCTATTTAAATACTTATTATAATACTAATCTCTCTTTCTTTTCCTATATTCTTAATAAATCTCTTACAGATTTTGTACATTAAGAAAAAAATCACTAAAGCATTTAGCATTGAATCAATTATAGGTGATTTTTGAGATTTGAAAAAAATGTCGAGTTCCATTTTGATTTTTGATACATGTATAGTAAAACATTTTTAAGATTATCATTTTTCTCTATTTTACATATTTTTATGACTTAATGTTTTTTATTTTTTAATAATAATTTTATTATGTATTTTTATATTTTGTGTTTGACAAAAAAGTCGTGAATTGGCCCCCTCATACTTGGCATCCTGGCTCCACCCTGTCAATAAGCAATGCCTCGAGCTCTCGCGAGTTGAGTCCCAACTCGGTGGGTAAAGATCTAGGTGACCCATATAACTTGACTTCATTAGAGTGTTCCTCATCTACCTTAGATATTTGCCCCTTTCTTCGTTAAGACCCATGTGGGGTTGAGAGTTGCAGTCCAGTCATAGCTTGATTTGGTTGGTAGAACCTTTGGTCTTATCAAGTTATACCTCAACTCAGTTGGCAAGGTCTCTTATTCTATCGAGTTAAGTTGAGCCTCAACTCAATACGAGCTAGCTTCCATTATGATTGTGGCGTGGTTGCTTCATATATCTCTCACTTGCTTCAGAAGGTTATCTCCTTCATACTTCCTCAAGTTTGTTTCAGTAGTGTCACTTATAGGCACCATTTGATTGGTGGGTAGTTCGGTCCTTTTAAAGAACTCTACAAAATACCATATACAAATATAGTCTATATACGTTATCATTGCTTGTCAATTTCATGAATTCCAATAACAATTTGCGAAATTTATTTTAAGAAAAATATAAGAGAATTCGCATTTAACATCTTAAAATTTTGAAAAAGTTCTCAATAATTTTCATGATCCTTTTTCACATAAGCATCGAATACGGAAACTCATTTTCTTTTTCCAAATATTCTCTATTATTTTCATGGGTTACGGCCTCACATCATATCAATGTCACCGTTGGTCTCTTATTCAAGATAATGAATCTTTTTATCTCTAATCTCTTATTCAAGCATGGCGTTTCGTGGGCCTAACCCACCAAACAGAATGACTTGCTAGCGTTAGACTAACGCCAACTCATTGCCCCAAATTCAACATCGAATACACAAAGTTACCTTTCCCAAGTAGCTACTCTTGGCTTGAATATCCCTTTGTTAATAAATAAATTCTCCAAAAATGACCATTTCTCACTCACAATCTGTTTTAGGCTTTCAGCTGCTTTAGAGAGAGTCTCTATCAATGTATTCCATCCAATGGTTTTTCAAGAAATGATAGCAAAGCCTTACTACAAATGTGGACTATATCAATTATCATCCAATAGAAAATAAAATTGTTAGATATATTACTTACTTATTAACTAATAATTAGTTTGAAAGCTTGTTGTTTTCTTGTTTTAGACCCTTTAACAAAAATAAGTCATCCGTCACGTAGATAATTCATTACGTTATATAATGATTTGATATATCTATTTCATTTAAAATTATTATATTGATTTGATATCTTACAGATAGTATAACAATTCACGAGTTTGAGAGGCTTGTAAGTTTCTTGATATTTACTCTTTGATCATGCATGTTGATTGGTGCAATATTAATAGTCGTAGGTGAAGTTATTTGACTTTGGAAAAAATCAAAAAAAAAAAAATCTACAAAACTATTGTGGAAACTCATAACTAACCTTTTTCTCCAATTTTCTCACAGCCCTATAGTTTATTAAAATTACACATGATATCTAGTAATTTTAAAAATCCCAAAAATCCTCCTACTGTCTATTAAAGCTAATACGTTTTGTTAAATTTTAGTTGAAGTTACTAAAATATCCCTAAAATGTTAAGCATAAATAAACCTTAAAAATAATATAGATTTCTAAAAAATCGATTTTAAAACATTTAAAAATTTAAATTAATATACAGTTTTGTCGGATAATAATTTTGAGTTCATATATTCGGATAATAGTTTGTAGGTTATATTTGTTAGTTACGCCAACAATATACTATGACATAATTGAACTTCTGAATTATAACCGTAATAAAAATTATTATTGTTATTTTTGTCATTATTATTATTAATATATGATAAAAATCTTGTCATATAATTTTTTTTTTATTCATCTAATCATTATTACCATAAATTATTATAAAAGTGATTTCCAAACATATGAAATCAAATATTTTATTAAATGATTCGGTGGCTCCTGCTGGCTGCCCATTACAAGCATACGCCAGCCTCCTTTGGCTAGTGATTATGCGTTAGTCAGGTTCAACGAACCACATCTGATAATCGAGGACAAGGCAGATGTTACCGGGGTCAGGGCTTCGGTTCTATTCTCGTTCCCAGTGCGAAGCCTTCTTCTTGTGTGATCGGTTGAATCTCTCGTATCAGGACGATCCTCTTGCACATCAGGTTTCAACCAAGTACCACGGGTAGGTGAGTCTAGTTGGCTTGAGACTTCTCTTTAATTAAAAAAGAGGAAAATTCATAACCCCCCAATTAAATTTAAAGAGAACATTTAACCCCACACTTTTACTAAACTAACATTTATCCTTCAAATACTCCTAAAAAACTAACACTTACCCCCCAAATATTTAGGGGTAAGTATTAGTTTTATGAAAACAGTGGTAATTTTTTGAAGATAAGTGTTAGTTTAATAAAAGTGTGGGGGTTAAGATTTTCTTGAAATCTAATTGGGGGGTCAGAGAAATTCCCCATTAAAAAAGTGGAAGCCAATTTTTCTTATCTCCTTAAAGTTTGCAAAAATATAATTTACCTCCTCTTAAATTTGAAGAAATACAATTTATGCCATTTTTGAAATTACAAGTTTCCAAAATATTCTTAAACATAATAAAAAAAAGTAAAAATTATAATTATATTTAAGATTAATATGAAAATTTCTAACAATTTTTTAAACTAGTGCTAATTCAAAAAAAAAAATTCTCAAAATTAGACTTTTTTTTTTTTTTTATGTGTTTTCCTAAATTTGTAAAGTTAATTGAAAAAAATCAGAGGGATGTATGTGTATCTTACAGAACCCGAGGGGACGTTCAATTATTACATACATAAAGGAGGCAGTTGAGGGGGTCGAAAAGCCCACCAAAGTTGTCGAGATTGTTTTGGTTTGTTTAAAGGCGACTTGAATTGAAGAGAGTTATTATATCATTCTCTCGTCAGTGACTCGGTTTTTTCATCGAGTCATCCCAAAAAAAAAAAAAAAAACAAAAAAAAAAAAAAAGAAACCCTATTAGCGTGTTCTCTCTGTGACAAAAAGCAAAACGATTCCATCTACGTTTCGCCAACGCCAATGGCCAACAGTAATCTCCCTCGGCGAATAATCAAGGTTCCTCTTTCTCTTTCTCTCTCGATCGAGATCCATATTTTCCAGATCGCTTAATTTTCACCGTTTAAACGGTGTATTGATTCTACTCTTCGATTTGATCGAACGTTGTAGTCTTTGGTCTATTTGTTTTTGTGTTTGATTGATGGAATTGAAGAATATGTGGTTTAATTGAGATCTTTATAAACGATCAAAGTTAGGTTTTCACTTTTTTTTTAATGGTGTGTTTTAAACTTTGTTTTTGTTTGATCGAAACAGGAAACTCAACGTCTCCTCAGTGAGCCTGGTGAGTACTTGAGTTTGATTTTCAATATTTTTCTCTCTCCACTCGTTTTGTTTTGATTTCTGTTTGTCTAGAATTTGTTAGGGTTTTGCATATTTATTTTGTTTTTCTGTGTTAATTTCGTGATTTGTTGATGTAGCTCCGGGAATAAGTGCTTCTCCGTCGGAGGATAATATGCGATACTTTAATGTGATGATACTTGGCCCAACACAATCTCCATATGAAGGTAAATTGCTGAATGGAACATCGTTTGCTTTTTCATTGGATTTCTATAGTTACATTGGCTTGTTGCATATTGTTTCTGATGTTAAAAGTGTAAAATTGAACACCCGTTGAAGGTTCAGAGAGTTTTTCATGCGAACGTATAGAGTCGTGCTGTTTCTTTCTAACTCCTTTTTTTTTCTTTTTAATTTGTCTGAAAGAGCAAAGTTATCCAACAAAAATGCTTCCTTTCATTTGGTCAGATAATTTAATTAGAAGGAGCTTTGTGTTTTTGGAAATGTCTTTTTTGTCATGTTGCATGCTCTTGCTTGGCCTTTTACTTAAGCTTTTTGTAATTGCTTTTGTTCTCTTGTATAATATGAGGTGAATGCATTCTCTTGTCCTTGTTTAGGAGGGGTTTTCAAGTTGGAACTTTTTTTGCCTGAAGAATATCCAATGGCTGCTCCAAAGGTACTTATGTATTGGAATTTAGAGGCATTTTATATGTCCAATAATTATCTTGCATTTTTAAAAGGTTTCTGTTTCTTATTGTATATTGGGGTTTTTATCATCTGATCTACCATATTATTCAATTTTTTGTTGAATGTTACAACTGAAGAAACCAAACGGGCTAAATGCTGGATATAATGTGGCCAAGGATATTATGACTACTTTTGATTATTAATCCCAGAACTTTAAAGTTAGTGTTGATGTCTATATATATTTTTTTACCTTTTGTTTCGGCTTGTCTGTGGATGGTATGCCCATAACTTGATGACTGAAAGGATTACATTCGAGCTGTTTGGGTATTACTATGTGCATTGTGCACCCGCGAGTCTGAATGTCTCATCTCTTTTTAACAATGTTCAAACTTCTGGTTCATTACATTTAATGCTGGTTAACAAACATAAATCGGGTAGCTCTAATGGGTTATGGATCCAAATATATTTGTAAACATGATTGCAATGAGATTTGTTCATTTAAGATTTTCATCCGTTGAATGCCCTTGTTTCTTTCTGGGTGAAGCTGATCAAAATTTGATGTTTATTGTGTTGAACCTTGTTTTCTGTGTTCCTTTTGCTGAAGCATATCCACTTGCTACATAGGTATCCAAGATGTTTAATGCATATGACATGTGCTAACTGCTTGTTTACTTATAACACTCCCCCTCAAGCTGGAGCATAGATATCAACCATGTCCAGCTTGTTACAAATGAAATTAGTCTTATTTCCAGTTAAGACTTTAGTTAATATATCTGCTAGTTGATCGCTAATTCGAACATGCTTGGTAGAAGTAAACCCTTATTGTAACTTCTCTCGAATGAAGTGACCATCTGCCTCTGAACCAGGCAATACAGCAACACAGCAACACTATCTCGCCAGTTACAGTTCTGTCAGTGTTGTATCAAAACTGACCCGAAGACTCTCCTTTTATAAAATCATGTCACTCTTGTCTCGCCAGTTAACTTAACAATAATATATGTCAAACCATCCTGCAACATAATAAAGAATTGGCACAGACAGATCATGGCAAGGTGTGAAACGTGAAAGTTTCACTGAAACCCCGTCACAGGCGAACTTGAGACTGTGCTCCTGACGGCAAACTCAGGCAACAGCAGGGGGAGCCGAAGGTGGAAGGAGGTTCAGGCTAAGCAGGGGAGTAGTTTCCCACTCACGGCGACCGAGAACGGGGGGTCACCGTAGCCGAATCTTCAAGGCTTGATCGCCAGAAAATGAGCCACAAATGCGGGAAGCCAACAACAGATCAGGAATCACCGTGCTCAGGTGATTCCGAATCCACCGGCCAACTTGACAACGTCACTAGAAAATCGCGCAGGGGTTCTGTCAGTTGCTGATTGCCGGAGATGCAAGCTGACAATTATAGTGGCAGGGAGAGAACCGGGATGTCCAGGTGATTCTAGATCCGCCGGCAGGGATTGTGGCGTCGTCGGAGAACAGGAGATGATCGCCGGAATCTCGCTGGAAATCAGGAAATTTTGACTGAAAACTGCGCCGGATCTTGCAGTGTCTCTCCGATGAGAAGGGCACTGCACAGATCGGTGGAAGACTGCTTTGAGGTTGTGAGATAGTCAGGAACAGGAGCTTAATCACCGGAAAACTACCAGGGCACCACCGGAAAACCACCGGAAGAAGAAGAATCCGACCAGAAATTGCCGGAAGAATCAGGAACAAAACACTAGATGAGACAGGAAATCAAACCTGCTCTGATACCATGTTAATCAATACAAATTGATTACATTGTATTGTCTATTTTTCATCTTCAGCTTACATGTATATATGCACACACGCACTCAGTCTCTCTCCTATAATTCTACAATCATATAGCACACACCATCCCTCACCAGCTCACACCATCCCTTTACAACTCACATTCATACACTCATAACACTCCCCGTCACATTCACAGCTCACATGCACATCACTTATAACAGTTCATTTAAGATTTTCATCCGTTGAATGCCCTTGTTTCTTTCTGGGTGAAGCTGATCAAAATTTGATGCTTATTGTGTTGAACCTTGTTTTCTGTGTTCCTTTTGCTGAAGCATATCCACTTGCTACATAGGTAGCCAAGATGTTTAATGCATATGACATGTGCTAACTGCTTGTTTAGTCTGAATGGGAATTTGTCAATAGATTGGCTTTTCGATGATTTGTAGATCAATGTTTTGAACTAGCCAAGGAAGTTAAGCTTTCATTTATGTCTTCTTTTACTTCGGTGCCCACTAGTGATCTTGCTCTTAAATAGGGTCTGGTAAGATTTAAAGGTGTTGATTTCAATACCTTTCTGACACTAAATTGAATATGATGAATTGAGGATGGTTGGCATGAATATTCAAAACTAGTCCCCCTTAAAGTTTTCCTTGTTATTGTGGTCCAAGTTTTACTTGTTTTCTTAGGACAATGATTTGTATTTGCTTTATGATAATTTTTCTTCTAACAGGTTCGATTTCTGACCAAGATATATCATCCTAACATCGATAAGGTTTGCTGTTGCTTTTTATGCTTCTGAATCCTTTATTACGCTGTGGAGTTAATGTTATCGACTCTTAGAAAATGAGATTTTAATGCAGCTTGGAAGGATATGCCTTGATATTCTCAAAGATAAGTGGAGTCCAGCTCTCCAGATTCGAACTGTACTTTTGAGGTATTTTGTGCTGTTATGTATTAGGAAATTATTGCTATTCTGGAGCCTATTCTATACGTAAGATCAAAGTGGTGGTAATTCAATTTTTAGTGGTTTACTGGATTAGAAAGCTTTTTAACTAATTTCCACTTTATTAACTAATAACTATTTCTCTCTTATTATTTTTTTATTTTATTTTTAAAATTAAAGTAAGTATATATATGTTGGAATTAAAACAAACTTATATTGTCATTGTTGGTTCTGTTTTTTTTGTAGCATTCAAGCACTCCTGAGTGCCCCTAATCCTGATGATCCTCTTTCTGAGAACATTGCTAAGCACTGGAAAACAAATGAGGCTGAAGCTGTTGAAACAGGTAATGTCGATTGTTTCTCTGAATTTGGTTCTTCAAAATTTCAAATTACACTTGCCATGAAATTTGTAAAGAAGCAGAAAGTTATGATTTTTTATGTTCACTGTGCTACTTTTGATTGGGTCTTGCAGCAAAGGAATGGACACGTTTGTATGCCAGTGGTGCATGATGACGTGCTGGAAACTTTTACTTGCCTCAAATAACAATTGTGCAATGTATGCTATTCACCGTCTATTTAAAATGGAAATTTGGAAGAATAGTTGTTTCAACATCAGAGTTTGATATTCTGAAAGCTTCCGGTTACTGGCTGTTAATTATTTTCTTCTGTTGGAAGCCTTGTCTTTGAACTGTGTATGATTAGATGATAAATTTGTCCTCTAAACGCTTAAATGCAGAATTTAAGAATTATTCTCTACTATTTAGTAATGAATCATCAGTAATCATCAACAAAATGCTGTGAATAAGTTAGAACTTCATTGTATTTGTTTGTTACTGTCTATCATCTCATATTTTGACAGGAAAGGAAGTATGAATTTAGATAATTAAATTTTTTATAATTTGGTGTGTATTAGTAATATTTCTTCGAGACAGACATGGCACTTTGGTCACCCAATGAAAAGGAAAAAAACACACTTTTTGGCTGATACTTGTGGTGAATCAGACTAATTGAATTACATCCGTTGAATCTGTATACTTTTCCTAAATGAGAAGACGTGATGTTAGACAAGTATATTTTAAACGAATTACGAATTTGAAAAGTACTCTTACGATTTCTTTTATTTTAACCCATTTTTAGTTTTTTTTTTTTTAATTATTATAATCTTTCGTATATAATATATAAATACATATTTTTTTCTTTAACATTTTTTATCCAAATAGTTATCAAAAAATTCGTTTGATAGTCATTGGATTTGTCAAATCATCATTAAACAATTCTCGATCGACCATCGTCAGGTATCATTAACTTGTTGGACAATGGTTGGATTTGTCCGACCATTGTGGATTGATCGAATCGTTGTTGAACTTGTCGAATGATCGTCGGATTCATTAGATAATAATCAAAATTTTCAAATAATTACTGAATTATCATTGAATTTTTATTAAATAATTGTTGAAGTTATTAGATCGTTTTCAGATAATCATCGGACTCACTTGATTGTTATCAAATTGATCAAATCATCGTTAAACTTGATAGATAATGATCGAATTTGTCAAACAATTATTGGACCGTTGTCATACCCGTCAAACAATAACCGAGCTCATGGGATAATAACGAAAATTGTCAAACAATTGTTGAATTGTTGTCAAACATTTATCGAACTCGTCGGACTATTACCAAAAAAATCAATAGATAGAAAGAATCAAAGAAAACTAAAATGTTGGATATTTTAAATAACCCCCTAATCCTGTCATTTCTCATAATTTCCCGAATTTGAAACAATAATAACTTCTAAGGACCACCTAACGCGTATTTCGTTATCAGGAGGTTGTCCTCAACATTAATTATAGGGTTGATATTTAAAATGGTTTACGCGAGGGTATCATCAGCGGTTTCTCGCTATTTCATGCATATATAGATCAGGAGGTCACTGTCCGAGATGGCAAGTGCTTAAGCTTTTTGCAAGAACGCAAGGATTAATTTGGACACTCAACATCTATCAACAACAAAACTCGTCATTTGAAGTCTACTATCTCCCAGCTTTCCAGCTGATCAAGAAGTAGAGCAACGGACAAGTATCTAATACATCAAAACCTATGAATGTAAGCACTAAACTAAATAAAGTAGACAAACTACTACACAACTCAACACAAAACCTACTTGTCAGGGTTGTTACAACGTCATCGCTAAAATGGGTCCATATATCTTCAACATTTTTTCACCATTTTCTGGTACGGGTGAATGACAAAACAAACACTAAGTACCAAGGAGAAAAGTTGCAAGTACATCTTATCACTTCTGTATTCGTTTAAGCAGCTTATACATGCCAAAAACATTCCTCTGCTGCCACAGGTATGGAATGAAAAACGATCGGTATAAGGGAGGTGAGAGCTCCCTGTCCAGGTAAGGCAGAACTGCAATGGGCTGAAGGGCATAAAAATTTTAGCATATTCATTCATTCCCAAAGTGACAATTTTAGAAATAAAAGATATAGAAGACTGATTTTACCTCCCACGTTGACAAGTCACTGCCACGAGAAGGATAAGGTCGATTAAGCTGAAGCTCAACAAGGAAAGTGCACTTTTCAAGATCCTGGAGCTGCAATAATGGATGATGGGTTACTTCATGATCAAAAGATGCAAACGGTAGGCAGAAGGATCCATAACAAGTAAAAAGCATTATATTTGAAATATTCCAGAGGGGGGTGATGAATTACATATTGCTCATCGGATGCCACATTCTTATTGTTGAAATATGGCGGTGCAGCAGATGTCCCACCCATACTAGAATTAAATGGGAGTGGAAGAAGCCCTCGGAAACCATCATCTATCCATCGAACTTCACCCACATAATTAGGAACAAAAAATGATGATGGGTAGCGGTGCCACTCACTTCCAACACAAAGTACAGAACCTGCAAATTAAAAAATAATTAAAAAAGGGGAAGAATTAAATGGCTATCCTCCCAGCGTCATCCCACATGATATAAATGAGGGTAGTTTCTAATTAAGCTGGGATCTCAAGTCCATTTTTCTGAATTTTGAACAAAACGACAATTTTTTTATCAACAAAAAATCAGCACGCTTGGGAGTAATGAGTAGTTTCTCTAAGCTATCTCTACAGTCTACTTTCCCTTGTACATAATAATACCAAAGCCACAACAATTGAGAATCAAAATATAATATGGGGAGAGCCTTATGATCATGCTCTTCTTTTTTTTTTACTTTTTTTTCTTCTTTTTTTTTCCAATTGTGGAGGAAATATTTGGTTAGGAGAAATAAAATTCCAGTACAGATTATAATTGTTACCTGCTCCTGCATCATCATGGTGTTCCAAGATCTTGTACACTTCTATAGGAGCAGCATAACCATTAATCAGGGAAAATGTCCGAGCATGGGAGGCACATAATATGAGACTAAGAATAAAAGGCCTAAGAATTTTTGCCCCCTGCACATCCAACCAAATCAAATTTTGACTCCCAATTAGGTCACTGAAATAGGTGGAGAGAATTATAGGAATGTGAAAGAATCCTACCGTAACCATCAAGGAATTATCATGTGGATCATATTTGTCTCGGAAGAGATCAGGAAAGCTCTCAATGACAGCTGAAGCAGCGACACAAACAAGTGGGTATACTGGATAAAGGAACCTGCAGTTTTAAAATAGTGATGAAAAATGTTAATTTCTTATTAATATTAACAGTTTTAAACTATAAAATTAAAAATCTGTGAAATGGATAAACTATTTCATTTCATAACCCAAATTGAAATGAAACAGTATATGAAAAAGAAAAATCTGTTAGTAATTACCTAGACTCATCTTATTCCCCAAAAGGAATGATATATTTTTTCAATGAAAGTAGTGATAAGAAACACTGAGACAGCATTTTAGGAAAATAGTCAGATTGATCATATACCTTTCTTCCTTATGTGGCTGCAATGACATAAATGCCAGCCAAATATAAAGAGGTGAGACCACAACCAGCAGGTCTGGGGCATACTTCTTCCTTGCAATTGGAAAAATTGCCAGGAAAAGAAGAGCAAGAACGAAACAGAAGTTGAAATTATTGAATCCATTCCTCAGATAAAACAGAGGACCTTCAGTCCCATACAAATGACTCTCGCCACCTCCTACGACATTATATATCAACAAATTTAAAACAGATGATGTCCATCTTCTATAATAGTGGCAGTCAACAAGTATTGAGAGTGCCTGCAAAATTCAATTCCTTGCGATTTTGAGTTAATTCCTATTGCTAAATAGCCTATAAATTCCAAAATCTAGAGAAGTTATACAAGGAAATTTAGAACTATTGATCAAATTAACTTACAACAAGAGCAATAGAGGTCAAAGCACCAGCAAGAAATGCTTGCTTGAATCTTTTAGCCAAAGAGTAAAATACGATTGGCATAAAAGCCAATATGGAGAATGGCCAGCCAAGGATTACTCCAACTACTGATACTGCAACTGCCATTGTAGGTTTCTCAAGAAGAAGTAATCCAGATGAGAGACTCATGGCATACATGGAGAATGAACTAGGAAGGAAACCTGGAAACAACAGTAACACAGTAGAGATTAGAGAAGTCCAAGAAGATAATATGGCCCAGATAAATGCTTATTTATACAAAAAACCTGAAGATAACTAAAACTTGACCAACTAAAAGAATTTTAGAATGCATAACGGGAAACTCTATACAGAAACATAATTAGAGAAACTAAAATAATAATATTGAAGAAAAAAGCAGAGAGCAATGGAAAGGGCCCACTCACTTGTGCTTGCGAAGAAACAACCACTTGTCAAGCATAGCATTGCAAGTGCATAAGAGGCCAGACGCTTTCCATACTTTCTTGAAAGGGCTACTACCAGAACAGCATCTGCAACAACAGAAAGGACACCAAGAAAGAGCCTCACTGCATAGAATACTCTCACCTACAAGGAAAATTTTTCAGATATTAGGGAGAGGAGAAAACAAATGTGTCAAAACAGAAGAACATTTAAGAAGGCACGAAAAATCTAACCTTTTCCTCATCAAACAACCAGGAAGCTGGTCTTCCCACTAATTCATGAAAAATAATGTACAAGTACGACCGAAGAGCAAACTGAGAACTGCCATACACATACAAATATGAATCAATTAGCTGCTCTTGCAAAAAAGTTCAATCCTTATCAATCACTAGAATGCTATCTTGGGCAACTCCATACTCAACAATCTAACAAAAATAATAATAATAATAATAATAATAATAAAAAAGAAACCCACAAGCTCACTCCTTCAATACACCATCCTAGACCAACACATACATGCATACATACACAACCATATGCATAAATGGCATATTCACATATATATACTGATATACATAAAAGGGTACAACACATGTACAGGCCTGGTGATTGTAGTACCTGTATTCCCACGTTTGAAAGCCAGATTTGTAAAGCAAGTAGTGAAGCGGCTCCCAGTAATTGAAAACCTCATCACAGTCGTGTATGATGTTCGATGTTGCGCTCATGTAGCGTAGCATGCCGAGAGCGACTACCGGCATTAGCCACCCCAGCCCCTTCTCCTCTTCTCGGCTGCCGTCGGATCTCTTGGTCTGCTTGTCGTACTTCGAGTACGCCGGAGATGATGGCGGAGGATCGGACGGAAGCGCCCGCCTCTGCCGCGTCGTTATAGCCATCGACCCCGTGAAATGAATTCCAACTGTTTGAGTAAATGATTGAAAGAAAAGGAGAGTCAAAGAGAGAGAGACATGAAAACCGCGCTCGGTTGATCGAAATGAACCATTGCTTCGACCCGAAGAAATATGGGCTTTTACTTTATTTCTTTTTATTTTTTTATTATTTCTTTTTCTATATAAAACAAACATAGTTATCAAGTATATTATTTTATAACTATTTGATAATTATTGATTTATTATGATCAATAGATTAAAAAAAAGTTAAGTCAATTCAGTAACTCTTCCAACTATAAAATTAAGAAAATAAACAACTACCAAATAACGTATAAAATTAAATAGAAAAAATAAGTTTTAATAGTCTTTAGGTATATATTAAATAAAATTAAGTTATTAATGAATACTAATATTAATGCATTGATATTAGTAAAAATCTTTTAATTGTGATTGTAAAAAATTTAAATAAGTGTAAGATATCGTTTTTTCTCAAAATATGTTGTCCTTAACCGATAATAGATACTTTATTTGAGGAAAAAGTTTGCCTTTATTTTTAATTTTAAAATAATTTTAGTAAATTAAATTACTTATATTATTTATGAGAAAATCATAGTTGAATCGGTTACTATATTTCTTGATTAATAAATATTAAATAATTAATTGATGTGATTAATATATAAATTTTATTATATAACAAATCCTTACATTTGAAGGATTCCTAATCCTAATCAGAATCACCACTCAAGAAATCTATATATAAGTAAATATAATCACAGTCACAGAAGCTCAAAGATAGATAGATAGATATAAATAAAGAATTAATGGAGATTTCAGTAGGGAAGTACGTGGAAGTATGCAGCAACGAAGAGGGGTTTCTGGGGTCATACTACGAGGCCAAAGTGGTAGAAAAAGTTGGGAAACGAAGGCTGAAAGTGGAATACGTGACGCTTGTATCAGAAGAAGGTGAGAAGAAGAAGCTGAGAGAGGTGGTAGAAGAGTCAGCAGTGAGGCCGTGCCCGCCGCTGATAAGGGTTGAGGAGTATAAAGTGATGGACAAAGTGGACGCGTACGACAGAGAAGGGTGGTGGGTGGGTAGGGTTACAGGTAGAGAGTGTAGTGGTGGTGATGACATGTATTCTGTGTACTTTGATAGCACTGGAGATGAGTTCGTTTATCCTGCTTGCATGTTGAGACTCCATCAAGAATGGCATCACGGTGTCTGGCTGCCTTCTCAAACAAAAGCTTTGCGTTTGTCTTCTCCTTCAAGCAAAAATTTTATGAGAAAATTATAGCTAGTAACTTTCCTAACTAGACCTGTGTTCTTAATGTTACATATTAATTCGTAGTTTTCTTTATTTTAATTATTAATCTATTTTAAAATTTATATTAAATTAATTATTTTATTATATTTCATAATTTTTATTAATAAAAATGTAATTTTTAAATATAAAAACAATCAACGCAAAGTAGATACGTGCTGAAAACATCTAAATAGTAAGCTCACCCCAAGATGAGTACTCTCCTATTTCAACTTCGCCAAAGTCTCCAGTAGCACACCCGATTCCCTTTTATAGGGGCTAAAATCATTTATTTAAAGATATGAATGATCTTCCTCCAAGCCATATATACGACTAATTAAAATAAATAAAAATACATAAATTTTTACGTTTACAAATTTACATTAAAAAGTGTAAAAATCATGAAATATAATAAAATAGTTAATTTAACACCATTTTCGAGATAAATCAATTATTGAAATAAATAAAAATACATAAATTTGACTATCCATAATATATATATACTATGCTGTAAATGCTTGTAAAATTTGAATTGGGTTGGATATTTTTAATCATTCTATCAACCAGGCAGCTCTTTGATTTGATTGAATTCCAATTTGATTATTATACTCATTGTTAACGTTAATTTTAGTTTCATTAATTGAAGTTCTACTACCATAAAAAAGTAATGCACCTGAAAGCTACTATCACAAATTTCCAATCGACAAAACGCATGCATGCTGATAGCGATGCTACTGATAGTTATAAAGCAAAAGACATTCCCAAACACAAACAAGTATTAAAAGCCTCAAGGGCACTTTTTGTATTAAAGCATAACAGTTTAACAGTGTTCCTTTGTGTTTGCAACAATAAAACTGCTTGCTGGCCCTGATAGTACTTGGCCAGAGCAAGTAACCTGAATCATGCAGCTAAATTGGGTGCAGTGAAACATCCCAATTTCCGGTACATATAGGTTAAGCCGCTGTAGAAATGTACCAGGAAGAAAAACAAAAATAAAAGCACAAAATAACATGGTTTAACCAGTGTTCTGCAGGCCGGCAGCAATACCCTTCATGGTCAAGATGAGGGTGTCCTCTAAACCAGGAGCATAATCACTTGTTAGATTCAGTTTCACAAGCTCATCAGCAGGCTTGATTGATTCTGATTCCATGATCTCCTTTGAGATATGTGGCCGCTCCTTCACATAGTAGTTTGGATCACGGATCCGTTTCAGAGTGTAGGCCTGGCAGACATTGAGAGTTGTGATATATGAATCACGCAACCGAAGTCTTTGCTTCAAGTAAGGGTCTCCTTCAAGAAGATCCTTGTGTCCAGCGATCTACAAATACAGAATAAGTTAACGTTTTTGGACAACTGGTTGAAAGGGTCTATGGACAGAAGAAGCTGGAGAAACTCTATAGTCACCATAGTGCCACATGCAACATGGAAGAACATACTACAGAGGAAAACTAAAGTTTTGGTTGTCAAATGAAATTCGATTGATAAAACAATATCCAGGAGTTTAAGAATAGCTTTTTGAAAATCAATGCTTGCAAAAACAAAATTACATATAATCCTCCTTTTATTAGTAATAATTTTGGGTAGACAGAAAAGAAATATAGCTTATGCTGCTAAGTTCATAAAAAACTAGGAGGAAACAAGTGAGGGCCTGAAATCTCGAGAAGATGGGGATAGTCTAGAATTGTAATCCAGGTTCTTTTGTTAATCGTAAAGAAAATGGATAACTTAATGAAATAAAAGTCCAGGTATCACTAAGGGAAAAACAATCAAGAATGAAAAGGTCCTCTATCCATGTAAATTTACCTGGAGAAGAAGGCTCTTGGTTTCCTCATAGTTGGTCCTCAGATTCTGTCCGAATGACCATAGATCTTCAGAAACGAGGAGTTGATCATACAAGGCAGCTATCCCAGGGTTTCCCTTGGCAAACACCATTTCAACCAAATCAATGGTGACCCTAAAGAATGGCCAGGCCTTGTACATCTCCTGCAACATATGAAGATTCCTGATGTCCTTCTTAATAACATGTCTGAATGCAGCTCCAAAACCAAGCCACACTGGAAGATGAAATCTTGTTTGTGTCCAGGCAAAGATCCAAGGGATTGCACGAAGAGATTCAATGCCACCACTTGGCTTTCGCTTGGATGGACGGCTTCCAATGTTCATTCGACCATACTCAAGCTCCGGTGTAGCCTACAATCATATGCAGAACAGGATTTTTCACTTGAATACAAGCATATCATAATTCAGACAAAGTGAAAAATGATGCATGTGTTTACTTACAAGGCGGAAATATTCAACAAATCGAGGTTCTTGGAAAACAATGGAGCGAAATTCCTCTGTTGCAACAACCGCCATTTCATCCATCAGAGCACGCCATTCTGGTTTTGGTGAAACTGGGGGATGCATACCATGCTCAAGTGTGGCAGCTGTGAAACGCTGAAGTGTTCTAAAGCATAAGTGCTCTTCCCCAAATGATTGCTCAATAACTTCACCTTGAACAGTGACACGGAGCGAGCCATGAATTGTCTCTGGTGGTTGAGACAGTATAGCAAGATGGGTGGGACCACCTCCTCTTCCAACAGTCCCACCACGACCATGGAACATGGTTAATTTAACACCATATTGCTTAGCAACTTTTATCAGCTCCTCTTGAGCTTTATATAACTGCCAGGCAGCAGAGAATCGTCCCGCATCCTTACCAGAATCTGAGTAGCCAATCATGACTTCCTGCTTACCATTAATCCGATCTCTGTACCAATCAATTGAGAAGAGTCGAGCCAGAGCAGCAGGAGCAGCCTCCAGATCTGCAAGTTTCTCAAAGAGTGGAACAACTCTAAGTGGTTGTTTCACGTGGCACTCACGCTGCAGAAGCTCAACGGCAAGCACATCAGATGGTGCAGTTGCCATTGATATGATGTATGCGCCAAAACTGTCAGCTGGGAGTTCTGCTATGACATGCAATGTGTCCAAAACATCAGCAATTTCTTCAGTTTTAGGAAGATCAGGACCAAACAGCGGACGCTTGCCGCTGAGTTCAGATAAAAGCCATTCCTGCCGGCGTTCTTCAGACCATTCACGGTAAGAACCAATTTCCAGGTGCTTGGTAATCGCATCTATGACATCAGTGTGACGATCTGACTCTTGCCTGATATCAAGCCTCACAAGTGAGAGTCCAAAGGTCGAGACTTGCCTCAAGAAATCAAGGAGGCTTCCATCAGCAATTGGTCGGTCACCACAAGAGCAGAGTGACCTATAACAGAGCTCAAGAGGTTCCAAGAACTACATAAAATTTAAAATCCAATCAGTAGTGATAGAGTTTAACAAAGGTTATAAGAACATAGAAAGAAGAAGGCAATTTTAGGGTTCCTGCTATAATACTAAAATTTGACACTCAGGTACGGTTTGATAACTATCATTCACTAGTGATCAACAAAGTTAACACTTTTTTTCTTCATCTATTGAAGACAATTATATTCTTCTTAATGCTTCTTGCTACCCAGTAAAGAGTTAGTCAATTCTTGACGTAAACCAAGAAAGGAATACATTAAAAGCTACACAGAAAATAAAGGTTGAAACGAACACAGTGTGGCCTGCAGACACAGCCACAGGTAGGGCAGAATTGTATTAGTAAAAGAGGAAAGTAAAAATAAAAATTTACTAGGTTTTTATTATAATATGGATATAAAACACTTCTATGAAAGAAAATGAAATAGATACCTGCTCAACATTGGTGAAAACTCCCTCCAATGGAATATCAGAGATTCCATGTGCTAATAGTTGACGAGCACGTTCACGTGTTTGATACAACTTATCTCTCACATCACCAAGAATCACACGATAGGGTTCACTAGGAGGAACTTGCTTCCAGAACTCTGGAAGTGAAAGACACATTAGAGCACATCTTGAAAACCTTTACATCCTAAGAAATAGAATGGTCTAGATAGTTTTAAGAAGTATGAGAAAAAGAGTCTCTATTGCAATTACCTATATAGTGCTTTGCATCTCTCTTTGAGGACCTGTGAAGTTCATCTGCACGAACACGAAGCTCATCACTGCAACGCCACATGGACAACTGCCAAAGCGAAATCAACAAAGGAACTTAACATACTGAGATAACATAAAGAATCAAGGATAAGTGAGAAAATATAGCTTAATTGCAGAAATGAAGCAACTTGTGAAAAAAAAAATCAAGGCACAGAAGCAATTAAAGACCTCAAACATAAGATCCTCAATTTGGGAATAGTACAGGTTAGCAGCCATCATTCTAGCCAATAAGCAAACATCCCTCGTGACCTCAGGAGTTACCCTTGGATTGCCTGCATTTCAAATCAAGCAAATATTAAGCTTAAAGAGAGATGGGATGGTGAGCTCCAAAAATTCTACATTTCGATCGACAGAAATTAAGCAGCTAATCAAACATTTCTGACCTAATCCTGTGAATTTAACTAACCAGACATTCAACATATTAGTTTGCTATGTAATTGATATCAAAAGTATTTTCTAATGGATAAAGATCATACCATCACGATCACCACCCATCCAAGAAGAAAACTGTATCAGGGGGGCATTATAAGGAACGCGCTCATTGATCCCTATGTTTTTCAAAGCTGTGTCAACACGACGCAAGAATTTAGGGACACCCTTCCAGATTGTTTCATGGAAGTAGCTCATTCCTGCCCTCATTTCATCTTGTGGGGTTGGCGGGGTCCGACGGATTTCATCCGTACGGAATGCAGCTTGAATCTAGAGGAGAAAGAAACAAAGCAAAGATATTAGTAAAATCAATGATGCTATTATCCAAAGAAAATCAACTTTCAGATCACTTTTCATTTCTTGTCTAAAAAATTCCTGTCACCAATTCTATCAAATGTGAATATCTAAAACTAATATCTTTCCAGTAAAATTTGTCCGACTAGCATCTTAATCCTAGTGAAACATTGGCCAACCATGAGTGTTATGATTAGTTATATCACTGTTGATACCTAGCCATTTTCTAATTGTAAAACAAAAAAAATAAATGATAAGCAAAATTCACTGAGAAAAAAAAATTAATTAAAAAGAAACGGGTTTGGTCCAAACTGACTTCACTAAAAATGAACAGTCCACCACCTCTTAACAATCAGTATCAGAAGCCAAAGTAGAAAGTTTGAACACATATTAGTTGGCACAATAAGCCTTTACCTCTCGCTGTAAAGCCTCATCAAGCTCCTGCTTATCATCAGGAGTAATATCTTTGGCATACAACTGGGCTAAACAATTCCGTATCCTGAATGAATCAGAAAAGCCAAAAAAAAAAAAATTTAAGGGCACATGTATAAAATCTGATTCTTCACATCAAAAAAAGTAGAAATCCAACTTACTTGCCCATATTAGCCAAGCATTTAAAATATCTAAATGACACTGAACAACAACTCTAAGAACCAGAGAACAAACCTTGCATGCTTCTGGAGCAAAGATCTACGGACTGATTGAGTAGGATGAGCAGTTAATACCAGATCTACAGTTTGATTCTTCAGAGCATCGAAAATTTCCTCAGGAGACTTCTTTAGTTCTCCAACAAGTCTCTTGAAAGTTTCTTCAATGTCTGATTCAGTTGTTGCAGAGTTCTCGTCAGAAAAATCACCCGTTTTCACCTTCTTGATCTTTCGACGGAAAGCAATCTGAACCTCCTCAGCCAAGTTGGCTAAGTTAAGCATGTGGGAGAAAGATTTAGCAATAACAATGGAGTCCCCAGGATCCAGACTTGTCAATACATTTCCAAGCTCCTCGAGCTTGCGGGGATCATGCTTTCCTTCATACTCAGCAGAAAGTTCGTAACACTCTTGAACCTAAATAAATTTAACATAGTTAGTTACGTCATAAAATTGCAGAACCATAAAATCTTCTTTGACATTTCTATTTGACCACAGCAAATATGGCCTTTGATCACTTCAATTGTGGTTTTAAATAATTCAAAGCAGCTGAAGCTCTGAAACAATCGCTTACTTCTTAACTGAACCACCAACCATTCAGTCAACATCAAATGAAACTTTTCCTGAACATCATCACTTATGATGTTTCTTTCTGACCATATACAAGACTGGATGTTCAATACAATCACAAGGTTGAAAGTGTTTAAGCAACATGGGTATCGGCAAAAATCAATTTTGACATACATTTATTCTCGGAATGATAAAAAAGAGATCAAAAGAGAAGACGACATACCGTTTCTTTGAGATCCTCTCCATGCAAATCCTGAAGAATATCAAGAAACCGATCCAAAAGCAGAGCATCATATTCAATCAACTTATCATCTTCACTGACTTTTCGAGGTACAAGAAGTCTCAGCTGTGCGTCAATCGATGCCATCTTCTCAAGATTCCTACCCGCCATTTGTTCTTCACTCTTGTGAAGCTACGCTTTTCTCTGCTATGAAAATAGTTCCAAATTACAATCAAAAACAAAAGCAATAACTAATGAAGCAAAAACTCACGGAGTAAAATATATATATATCCAAGTAACAGCCACCGAGTCTGATCACAACCCAGAAAAAAGATCCTCTAAAACGAGATTTTGATGGAAAAAAAATTTAGCTTTATACAAAAATCTGAGACTTGCATAAAAACGGAGTATGCTGATAAATGGGGTTGAAATTAATGGAGTTTGAGATGGACCCAGATGCGGATAAGTGAAATGAGTTGTGGATAATGAAGTACCTGAACCCGGTCAAGTGAGATTAGCAGAAGAAAAGACAGACAGTTGGATCGGAAAGAGAAAGAGAGAGAGATATGCAGAGAAGAGCAGAGAGGAGTATGATATTTATAGAGGATGAAGTGAACACAACACACAAAAACAAATTGCCTTTAAAATCTGGTTGAAGAAAATTTTGGCTTGGCCTCTCCCAGTAAAAGGCGAAATTTGTGCGAATTTTCAGAGAGTTATTATGACATTTCCTCTACTTTCCATCTTAAAAGGCTGAAAGGTTTCAGTTTATAAGGGTATCTTGTCCGAATGAATAGTATTAATTTTATAAAATATAAAATTTTGTAATATAAATTGCTGTGTGTAAAGTATTGGATAACTGAATATATAATATTAATTTATTCAATGATTGAGAAGCATATTATATGACTTTATATGGGAGAGTTTGTATATAATTTTTTTTAAATGTAACATTATTTCAACACTTAGCTAATTTATTAGTTGGTTTCTGTTTTATTCTCTCTCTCCTCCAATCTTTTGTTTTTATCTTTTCTTTCTTTGCACGGCTATGGAATATGCTTCTATGATGCCTTTTGTGAATTCTACGGTGAGCACTTTCCAATTGGGACAAATGGCTCTCCTTTCTATCTTACTTTTTAGCAATTTTTTTTTTAATTTAATATTAACATGATAATTATAATTAATAGTATTGTATTGTTGTTAAAAATAATAATATTTTTAAATATCTCTTAAATATATTTTTAGTTTTTAACGTTAATGTGTGCCATGTGGATTATATTATTTTATTATTTCCTTTTTTGTTAAAAAGAAGTTGGCTATTGATTAGCACTTAAAAGTGTACATTTATTATGAGCTTAAATAACATTTTTTACATTTTAAGTGCTATTAATTTGAA
>JANKKB010000727.1:3647-17136 GCA_026225775.1 Bursera palmeri
GTGTCTCTGTGTGTGTTTGCTTGCGTGGGTGTTTGTGTTGTCGGCGCAAGGTCGCTTTCTGTCGGCATTGTCTGTATCCAACGATGATACACACTATAGAAGGATTTGTTTACTTTATATTTTGTTTAAAAGTACAAGGGAGATAGAGAGATAGAGAGATGCTTCTGGGGATTCTTAATTCATTTGTTGTTGCTGTCTGAAGCTGTCTTTGTGTTTGTGTTGTGTTTTGTTCCGTTTTTCATGATTTTGACCTGCCCGGAGCAATTGCTTTGGTCCTGATTATTTCTGGGTTTTTTTTTTTTTCCTTTTGTTGATTTTTATATCAAACACTCTTTCTGCTCCGATTTTACTCTATTTCATATCTGGGTTTCATCTCCTTTCTTTGTTTGAGATAAGCGATTGTTCATTTTCATTATGAAATAGCGGCTCAATGGTTGTTTTGGTTATATTGTTATTGGGAGATTGATCCTTGTTGCATTAGCAAATGAAGTTTTTAAGTTCTCTGGAGATCTGGCTGCAAAACTTTTCTGGGAATACAGGTTTGCATATATTGCTTGTTTGGATAATGTGAAAATCACTTGTTTGAACTCTAATGTAAAAATCAAGGATTGAACTCTAATTTGAAAATCACTTGTTTGAATATATTGCTTTTTTTTGTAGATATTATATGTCATTGTTAAAGAATTCTGTATTCCTGAACAAAAAGAGATTTGTTTATTCTTTATAAAATCAGTTGTTATATGTAATTTATGAATCTATGGATATCAATGTCCCTTGATTTTGATGAGCACATTCTCCCTTTTGTTTCTTTTTTGCCATATAGATTACAATTCATCAGCTTATGAATTTCTTTTGCATTTCAGGTTCAATGTACAGTTTGTATCCCAGTTATAATTTACCTCGTAGCTAGAGTGGTTCCCATACCAAATGTCAGCGACTCTTGCGGCAATAATAGGAGGTGCTGCAGGAGCTGTGTCATTGGTGGGGATTGTTATATTTGGTATATGGTTTTGCATATGTCACAAACGGAGTGTGTCAAGAAATTCTGAGACAGGGTCTTCTGAAGCATCTGTTCAAGGTAACAATTATATCTACTATGTTTTAAAGAGGTTTTCAACTGCTACAAGCTGGTGCAAAGAACCATTGGTTCTTATGGTTTGTTGTGATGACCTGCAGCCGGAAGAAATGTTGGGATTGAGTTATCAGTACGAGATGTTAGGCCTTTTAATATGGAGGAATTGTCTGTTGCTACAAAAAATTTTAGCGTTAAAAACTTGATCGGTGAAGGAAAATTTGGGGAGGTATATAAGGGTTTGCTTCAAGATGGGATGCTTGTAGCCATCAAAAAGCGATTTGGTGCACCCAGTCAGGAATTTGTTGATGAGGTAATAACCACTCTCCTCACCTGCCAATAAAGTTTTCTGAATAAAAGGCTTCATAATAAATTGATCAGCTGAAATATTTACGAATACTCTCCTTACTCTCCTAAATAATCATGACTATGATTTTGGTGAGAAGAGTTAATAAAGCCTTATCTTGGAAGTGGCACATTTTTCCTTGGATTTCTACATCTCGTTGACAGTATCCTAGTTTTTTACTTCCAAACATTAAAGTTGCTGTGAAATGTGAAAGAGATTATGTTGCTGGCTCAACAATTTTATAATCACCGTCTAATTTAAATACTTGATTTAACCTGCGGTTCACTTTGCTGTTTGACTTATGGTTTGGATTACCTTGCAGCATGATAAAGAATACTAGAGGTTTTTTTTTCTTTACAATTTTTGTGAAGGTCTTTTATTAGCTTCAGATTGGTTATGAAATATACAACTGGGCAAAAGAGGTGTCATTCAGGATGTTTGTTAATCCTTTGATATTCAGCTCTGTTGCCTTTTCTTTTGTTACACTCTAGGCTGTCATATCATTTCTCCCTTGTTATAGGCAAGTTCAGAAAACTGAGGATTGGATTAGTTGGATTATTTATTTCATATCCTTATTTTCTAACTTTTTTTTCCTGCAACGGTGAATACATATATATACTATTGTGCTTGTCACTGTTTTGTCTAATGGGACAGATTTTTACTCAGGTACACTTCCTCTCATCTATTCAACATCGGAATCTTGTGACTCTTCTGGGTTACTGTCAGGAAAATAATTTCCAGTTTCTTGTATATGAGTATATACCTAATGGAAGTGTTTCCATTCACTTGTATGGTAACTCTCTATCCAGTCATTGATTTTGCTTTTATGAGCTTAGCTGCAGCAATAGTACTCTAATTCCAAAATTATTCTATACATTTTTCTTCCTTCAGGAGCTAGTCAGGTTTCCCATCAGAAGCTAGAATTCAAGCATCGACTTTCAATAGCTCTAGGGGCAGCTAAAGGTGATCCTCTGCAAAATCAGTGAGCATTTATGGCTTTCCTGGTATCCGTTTTTCTTTTCTTTAGATAAAATATCCGAATATGATTATCAGTCCCACACAATTCTTTTTGAGCTTCCTTGGGTCTTTAGAGTATTAAAGGATTCCACCTTTTATGTGAAAGGTCTTTAGCTACTTGCGAGGTACGTTGAAGCTCTTTTCTGTAATTCAGGCAGCCTCATTTAACTTGTCTATTTGCAGGTCTGGCTCATCTTCACTCTTTGAGTCCCCGTGTGGTACATAAGGATTTTAAAACAGCCAATGTTCTTGTAGATGAAAATTTCATTGCTAAGGTTGCAGATGCAGGAGTTCGAAACTTTCTTGGGAGAACTGATGTTGCAGGTCCATCAAGACAAGTGGCAGCAGATGAGATATTCCTTTCTCCAGAGTATTACTCGATGTCATATGTTCTGTTTGACCGTATTCATTGTTTTATCACCCTACTTATTTGCTTTGCATTGGTGCAGGGTGAAAGAGTTCAGAAGATTTTCTGAAAAAAGTGATGTGTATAGTTTTGGAGTTTTTCTTTTGGAATTAGTAAGTGGTCGGGAAGCATCAGATACTTTGTCTTCAGATTCCAGTAAGAATTTGGTTGAATTGGTATGTGATCAACTTCAGAGTTCATGCCATGCTATATGCATCACAGACATGTCACCTATACCATTATATGCTTCTTATCGTCTTTGCAGTCATGCTATGTAATACAATTTCAAGTGCCCTTTTGGAGTTAAAGTTGGTTTTCTTGTCTTTGCTTTATTAAGGTGCAAAACATAGAAGATTTTAGCAATATTTCAAACATCATCGATGAAAGATTGGGAAATAGCTTCACAACTGAAGGTATGGAAGAATTCATACAGTTGATTGTCCGATGCCTGGAACCTTCAAGTGAGAGGCGACCTTCAATGAGCTATGTAGTAATGGAACTCGACCGGACACTCGAGAAAGAGATGAGCTTAACAACAATTATGGGTGAAGGAACCCCAACAGTTACCCTTGGAAGTCAGCTATTTGGAGCTACAAAATAAAAAGAACTTGTTTGCCTACCAAATATTGAGCTTGATTTTTGTGAAATACATTTTTTTCTCCCTTCTTTAAATTGTTAATTATTTTTTTCCTTCTTTTTTTTTTTGTGAAACATGAGAGAAGAAGTTCAGCTGTTTGATAATTGTATAAAGAACAGCTGTATTATTTGTTCTTTGTTTAATTTTTTTTCCATTCTAAATGTAATGAAAATCTTGTTGTAAACCATAATTTGTTAATATAAAAGTGAAGTTTGGAGTTGGTGTGATTTTATATAATTTGTGAGAAAGAAAAATCTTTTACTGTGTTGGTTGCTTCACTTTAAGCTTTACAATGTTGAACTTGACTTCTTCAAAAAGAACAGAGGCAAAACTTGGAATATTTACAACCATTAATATTCAAGAGTATTTTGTGGTAATGAGACAGATTATCTTACTCTCTCAAATCAAACTGAGATGTCTACAATAGCTTGTAGGTCATAATCTTGCATGAGAATTCATTTATTTACACTTAACAGTTAAACTAAGATTCCAAAATTGTATAGTGAGGTGTGTTACAATTGTAATGTAACAGGAACCCAATCATTTAACCATAAGCACAATTTGATACAATATAATGATTATATGAACCATTTAATATGAATATTTTGTTTAGATCAATCTGTTAGTCTTGTGTGTGTATATATATATAAATTAAAAAATAAAGAACAGTATTATTATATAATAAAACCCTATCAATGTAAATTTGTATTTTGTAATATTACTTTCTTTAAATAATAAAAGTAAAAGATATCTTGAGGATGGTTTTGAGTTGTAGCACTTTATTTTTTTATCGGTTAATCAAGTGTCAAGTTGTAGAGCAAACCAGTTCTTCACCCTGCTAAAAGTTTGTCGAGTATTGTTAATTAGTTAAACAAGTATCTAACAAACTGTTTAATTATTACGTGATGTTAGATACATGTTGAATGATATGTCAAGATATAATTTTGCATTTCGAAATTTGAGAAAAATATTTACATTAAATTTGGTTAGGTAATAAAAAATAAATTTGGGTTTGATTAAACAATCAAAATATATTAGTGCTGAAAATGGTTTTCTTAAGTTTTTTTTTTTTATATTTTTTCAATAAGAAGTAATCCATGACACCAAATTTTTTATATAAATTAAATCAATGCATCCAAAGAATGACAAGTGATAAATTCCATCTCAAAAATTGAACGCGCATTAATTCAAACTTTAAATTGTTACAATTTATGTATAAATTTATATAGAAAATATGGTGCCATCAAACTAACCATTTTCCGGTGAGGGTTATATTCACTTCAGATCAGATGAAATAAAAAACTTCCCGACCCGGCCCATGACCAGTATCCAGTCAAAAGTATTAAAGTCGAACCGATAATTGGTTGACTACCTGGATATTGGTTTAACCATAGACGGGTATGAGTATGCGGGAGAGTGGCAATCTAGGCTTCTCCTCGCTGCATGCCGCAGAAGAGCCAAAGCCTCCCTGAACAAATCTCTCTCAACTAAGATTCTTTCAACTTCACTCATTAATCAATAATGAATTCGGTAAATCTTCAATTTTTTCCGTTGACTTTTCCGAATCAGTTGTAACTAACCAGGATTAAGACACGCCAGTCGGCAGTCTCCACACCAGCCTAGCTATGCTGCAGTGTTTGCCTATCAACTCATCGTCAGCCCCCGCATCGCTACCGACTTCGCCGGAGAGCAATAATATTCCGGCTTACCCGCCGCCGATTTCCCAGGGTAAATATTGCTTTGCAATTGCGAAGGCTTCGGCTTCTTTATTTTATGTTTGTCATGTGTTCGTCTAGATGTGTGAATGAAATTTGTTTTAGATGTTCATATAGGATTCGATTAAATTCTTAAAGTAAGTGGTTAGGAATTGTGTGTTTTACTAAAAATGGGGTAACTCTACTGTTATATTAACGGAGTTGTTGGACTTCGTAATGTAAAGAGAGATGGTAGATTAAATCAAAATATTTCATCATGATTATGATAAGTTTCTAATGTTTTTCCTGCAAATTTTAGACATTAGTATTAGAGGCTTATATATCAGAGCTAAGTTCATACCTACAAGCTAAAAGGCTTATCCTTTATGGGTCGGTAACTTAACATAATATAAAAACCATATTGACTCCCAGGACTCAGGTTTGATGTCAAGACCGCATTCTTCTTAGAGGCCTAAACCACACGGACAATTTTAAACTTTTAGGATAATTTAACAATTAGCAAGGATCATGGCACTGGCTTGTCACTGAATCTTTATTGTAACATTTGTTCCAACTGTTAGTTGCTTCTCTTTTGATTTTGATAAATATAATTTCTTAGGTTTTGCACCTTTAGGGTTTGCTTTTTCTACTTTGTTTGTTTACTCTGTCATTTTCGTTAACAGGTTTGCTACTGCTTCTGTATTTTGTGGAGAATGAATGAAATTCATTTTAGTAAAGAAAAACTGACTATCTTTTTCCTGGAATTGCAGGGAATTCGACAGAGGACTCACCTACAACAAGCACTCAGTCCTCATCCGCTGTTAACCTTACTTGGGAATACTCCCTCAATGTCCAGTCCAATTCCTACAATGAAATGTGGTCCAAGATTCATGTTATTGACCCCAATAGCAACCATCAAGACCTCAACCAAAACCAAGTGGAAGTGCAGGTTGAGGATTTAAATGGAAATGAGGCTCCACACCAACTGCTTTTGTCACAAGTCCTCCAACCTAATAGAGAGTGCGTAGAAGAGGCTCTTCACCATGCCAGGCCTAATACCCTCACCCACCTTTTCTCTACCTACTTTGACCATAGTGAGAATACCACTAACCTCTGCCTCATCCTCCACCAAAGCATTTACCATGCCCGCATGCTCTATGCCCCTATCAATGAGCTCCTTGATATTTTCCCTCTTGACCATTACTCCGTCACTGAATCACTATGCAATAAGGCTTATGAAGTCTTCCTCCAATTTGATTGTGTTGACAATCCATTTCCTTGCCCTGATTCCCACTTCCAAGAAATGCGCCGTAGCTTTTCTGAGTTGAGACAGAAGCTTGACCGTAATCTCAGAAAGTCTCAGTCCAAAGCTCGTTTTCTTCGGCGCACCACCCTTTGTATCATCGGCACAGCTGTGGCAGTTACTCTATCTGCCGTGGCTGCTGTTTCTGCTCATGCATTTATTGCCATTGTTGTTGGACCCTTTTGTACTGCTTGTTTTCCTTGTGGCCTTACTAAAAAGGAGCATGCCCTTGTGGCACTACTTGATGCTGCTAGGAAGGGTACTTATGTGTTAAACAATGATCTTGACACTATTGACCGGCTTGTTGCTCGATTATATACTGCCATTGAGGGCGACAAGTTGCTTGTGAGATTTGTATTGGAGAGAGATAGAGACAAGCATTCCATTCTAGAAGTGTTGAAACAGCTAAGAAGGAATCAGCTGAATTTCACAAACCAGCTTAAGGATCTTGAGGAACATATATGCCTTTGCTTCAATACTGTCAATAGGTGTAGATCTTCACTTCTCAAAGAGATCAGCCTTCACCAAACTCGAAGTTCCTAACCAAGTTCAGTGATTTCTTTTTCTTCTTTCCGCCGGTCATACTTACAGAAATAGTATCCTTCTCTTTATATATGACTCCTGACCCAGTTTAACATGCTCCTCAATATTAACAGAGAAATAAAAGCTTTGCCCACTTGGGCTTTCTATCTTCTAGTAAGAACACCTGCTTCATTGTTCCACCATTATTTTTTTCTCTCCCAAATGTCGTCAAGTTTTCGTTTATCATACAAAGCTGATATAATAACGTATGTATCCATTTACATTTGGTAATAGTGGTCTTCTTATGCTACGTCGTGATTTTTCTTTTATCAAGTCAAAAGGCAACACTTGGCTTTTGGCATGAGTTGACTTGAGCCGGTTGATCGAGTTAAGAAGGCAAAGATAATATGCATTAAAATGGTTTTCATCTTGAAAAGTAGAAGAATTATACATCTCAATTTTTATAGGGTTAGTTACATAGATAATTCAAATTAGAGGGACTGAAAAATTCAAATATTATAATCTCATTCGCCCATCTTATCATACGCAAACACATGGAGGCACAAAAATGCTAACAATCTAGGGTAGAGATTACAAAAGGTTGGATCATTGGCGGACTAGTCTAACTTGACCTGTTTGCTACAGTGCATACTGGGCCAAAGGTAGGTCAAGGCTGAGGAGGCTGATCGACCTGGTCTACCAATGGCCCGGAGTTAATCGACTAATCTCTTTTAAAATTAATTTTAAAAAAGTAATTAAAAGAAAAATTTTGAAAAATATTTACAAAACCGTAAAATGTCTCATATACTTTTTTGAATAATTGAATATTCTCACTTGTCCAACTTTTAATAAATTGATATAAATCCAAAAAATATATTAGTTTACGTTCAAAATTATCTTAAATGATTTATAATTTTAGGTTCACATTCGTAATACAAATGATTTTTAATGACTAATCTTAAGATAATGACTTTAGGCGGGTTTATTGGTATATTTATTTATAATTAAATTAATTATTTTTTTGTAACAAATTGATGTGCTCTTTTAAAGAAAGGTTTGCTCAAGTTTTAAAAAAGGTATATATGACTATTTACCTTTTTTTTTTTTTTTGCATATGTAGAATTCATGGTTGAAAAATGTTTTTTGATATTCTAAAATCTTGAGGATGAAGTTGTTATTTTCCCTATTATATATGTATAATCATTAGTCAATATAACACAAAAAATATGGTAATTAATTAAGCTTCTTATATTAACAAGTAAATTAAAAAAAAATAGAAAAAGAGTTAAATAACACTTATCACCACATATTTTTATTAAACTATGATGAAGCACTTATTTCTAATTTTTTAGATTATTTTGTATTTATAGAAAACTTCTATTATTAATTAAAAAAAGTTTTTTTGAAAAATATTATTGTAAATTTTTGTCTCTTAAGTATTTTAAAAAATTTAACTCGTCATTATTTAATTTATAATCCATTCAATTAAACAAGTAAATCTCAATCTATTTTCGTATTAATAAAAGAAATTGATTAAAAAAATAAAATATAGTATGTTAAAAATTAATGTCCATTTTTATCTCCTTTAATAATAGAATATTTTTTTAGAAATTAAATATATAAAAATTAAAAAAATTTTAGATATTTAGAAATTAATTAAAATTATATTTAAAAAAATATGTATATACATAGGCCCGTGGGCAGACCAGGTCTTAAATTTTTTGATCTGGTCCGGCCTGGCCTGGCCGAAAGGCCTCTTTGACCTGCTAAAATGACCCGATCCGGATTTTGCCATCTCTGGTATAGGCCAAGTGTCATCATGGGCTCTGTTTCTAAGAACATCAACTAAGAGGGCTGAGCTCCTTCAAACTAAAACCCAATAAGTCTGGAAAAATTTGATCGCTATAAGTTGCCTTTGGTACGACAATGATAAAGGCTAGAAGAAACCTGAAGTGCAAAAGTAGCTGGCAATACGGTTTCTGCCCGTCAAGTCGTCAGCAACCTCATCTTCAACACCAGCTTCACCGGCAGCACTCGACCTTCAAGCTTACCAAGGTAAATGATGTCTTGCTGCTCTTGCAAAGCCTTCTTCTTACATACCCGTGTGAATGCATTGGTAGTTCAGCTTGTGGGCACTTAGATTACGGAAAAAACTAGAAATGGTTGTTTAGTTTCAATAGGCAACAGAAAAGGGGATTTATGGGTAGCCTGCCTAGTGCCTATCTCTTCTTCTAAAGCTTGTGGGCACTTAGATTACGGACGTATCAATGTTATTTCCGAGTTTTGCTCTACTTTCTTTCTGTTTTTTATTTTTATTTTTTTTCTTAGCAAACCTACAATGTCAGAATCTAATTGGGCAAAAAATGAGCTGAAAATATCTCCTTTATTGTTATATTAGTGAACCAATTATTTGAATTCAATATCAGTGTTCTGCATTACCGCCAATGTTAGACCTTAGCTAGAATTAGGGCATCCATTTATCACTAAGTTAGTGATCATCTTTTTGCATGATTGGTTTATTCTTTTTACTGTCTCTTTGTGGTTAGCTGTTTCTATTTTGCTTTGTCTCTCTAGTCCTGCTTGTATGTGTATACTGAAATTCATTGACTAAATCAAAATTATGATTTTTGGGAGTAGCAGAGAGTTTTGATGGAGGGTTCTCCTGCAACAAGCACGCAGCCCTCGCCCTCTAATAACCTTAATAGGTTATATTTTCTCACTGTGCACTCCAATTCCTTCAATCGTATTCTTTCTGAGATTCAAAATCGTGACCCCAGCAACAGGAATTATAACAACCATGAGCAAAACCAAGTTCAAGTGCAGATTGAGGATAGGAATGAAGATGAAGATCCTAACCAAATGCTTTTGTCACGAATCCTCCAACCCAACAGAGAATGTATAAAAGAGGCTCTTAGCCATGTTAGCCCTGATTCCCTCACCCACCTTGTCTCTGGCTTCTTCAACCRTAGTGAGAAAGCCACTGACCTCTGCTTACTCCTCCTCGAAAGCATTTATCGTGCCCAAGATATGTATGCACCTATCCGACAGATGCTTGATATTTTCCCCCATGACCATGGCCCCATCACTGAATCACAATGCAATAATGCTTTTGAGATCCTCCTCCAATTTGATTGTGTTGACAACCCATTTGGTTCTTACAAATTCGAGCAAATGCAGTGCTGTTTTTCTGAGCTGAAACAACAACTTGAAGACAATATCCAAAAATCTCACTCCAGAGTACGTTTTCTTAGCCAAGCTACCATTGGCTCCACCATTTGTATCATTTGCACAGTCATAGGAGTTGTTGCTGCTGCTTTGGCTATTGCTACTCGTGCACTTGTTGCCATAATGGCTGGTTCCTTTTGTACTGTTACTTATCCTCATCTTCTTAAGAAAAGAGAGCTGAGCCATATTGCACAACTTAGTGCTGCTAGGAGGGGTACTGATGTGTTAAAAGAGTATATGCGCACCATTGAGCGGCTTGTTTCTCGATTATATACTACCATTGAGGGAGACAAGCAGCTTGTAAGGCTGGTATTGGAGCGGGGTAAAAACAAGCATTTTGTTCATGAGGTGGTGAAATGGCTAAGAAAGAACCAGCTTGATATCAATGACCAACTCAAAGTTCTTAAAGAACATTTATGCCTGTGCTTTAAGACTGTCAATTGGGCGAGATCTTTGCTCATCTTAGAGATCCATCTTCACCAAACTCGTATTTCCTAACCAATTTTAGTGATTTTTTCTAGTCATGTTTTACAGATATTTTTCCCAATCTCAACATGTATGATTCCTAACCCAATTTTCGTGCTCCAACCAACCTTGACAAGAAAGTAAAACCTTTGCCCTTTGACATTGGTCTTTCTGCACTTGGTTTACAGGTCAAGTTGCTGGTGCCAAAATCTTCAAACTAGAACACCTGGTTAATTTTTTCTACCATCCTTCTTTTCCTTGCAAATTTTGTCAAATTTTCATGTTGAACAAAGCTGTTTTGAAAACATTGAGATTTGGATGATATCCCTTTGTTTGATAATACGAACACCTGTGCTTCTCTGTGAACTAGTCTACAATTATTACTTATCGTGAATAATTGTGTAAATAACCAAATTTAAGGGGTTGAATTGAAAAAAAAATCAAAAAATTAAAAATTTTGATTGTCTAATCAACCCTTTAAACCCGTAAGTCTGTAGATATTGGCCTGTTGATCCGTTAAGCTTGTTAAGAGCCTACGGACTAACTAAAGGAAATGGATTGTTAGCCCGTCACGGGCTAAAGGGTCAATGAACTAATATATACGGGCTTAACGGTTTAGTTAGATAATCAAAATTTTTAATTTCTTTGTTATTTTTTTAATTCACTCCATGAGTTTGGTTATTTTTGTAAATCCCCCACTTATTGTTTACATCATAATATAAGTGGTTTTGGAGACTTTCTTTCCTGTTGCTTATCATCCCTAAAAGCTGCTTGTACTTGCCATTTTAGAAGCCACTGGAGAATAACTTAAGTTTCACTTTGAAGGGTAGTTATTCATTCATCATCAACGACCAATCACATATACTTTCTAAGGTAAGCAGAAACTTTTCACTTCTAATTTCTCATTTTATGATCATTCTGGACAAAATAATTTAATTTAATTTATTTCTTTTGTCTTGAGTTGTTCTCAACTGTGCATGCGTGGCCATCCTTAACTTACAGCACTTGCGGATTGAGACTTGAGAGCTGAGACTATGGCAGAAAAATAAAACTTCTCTCAATGGCTAGACGTAAGTATTTCGTGGTGACAAGTCTAGTTTCTTTTATGAATGACACAAATTTTCTATTAAAGATGAGACTGCTTAATTTGCATCTCGCATATAATTCTTTTACTAATGAACAATTTTTTTTTTTCATTTCTTTTACTAGATTCCCTATTTCTTATTTTCTCAACATTAAATTGTTTTTGGCACCTTTGCATTCATCATGAGAAGTTAAATATAAGGATTCATTGTGATGCAGCTCATCAATAAAAACTGGGAAGACCTTCATTAGAAGTGACCAAAAACCAATGTAAGCACATGAAGCAACTAAGGATTCTGAACTATAAGTATCCCTTCTCTGAGAAGCTTCATAGATTTATTAAATTGGATAATCTTAAACAATGCCAAATAACTGTTTTTAAAAGAATAATGTTTTGCATCTCAAATGTTCTACTAAAATTTGGAGGATCGAAGACATATTTATTTGAATAGTAAAAAAATTGCAGGTGACCACCTCTGTACCAGACAAGAACTACATGCTAAATTATACATAAATTCAGTTTTTGATTCATGATCATTAAAGTTCAATGGCTGATTTAAGCTAGCGTCATGCAATCTAGCAGGTCTAAATATTGAGTTTACTGAATTATTTATTTTTTTGATTTTTTATAACGTAACAGTGATAGACAAATACTATTGAGCATCAACCAAGTCTTTTGGTGACTCTAACCTTCAAACCATCTTCCATTCAAGTATGACAGAGTTACTTTGGTAAACATTATGGCCCTCCACAGCCTCAACATGATAATTCCATATCACAGCAGCCGCAATTATCTTGATTTGAATGAAAGTCATGTCTTTACCTACACAACTCCTAGGCCCTGCATTAAATGCTGTGAACTTGTGAGTTGGAACAAGCTCAATTCCTCGCACTGTAAACCACCTCTCAGGCTTGAAATCTTGATCAAACTTCACCCCATAACTCTTGTATTCTTCCTATTGAGTAAACAGAAATCAACACGATTGTGTTTGGATGAACTCGGTGACCACTTGGGAGGTTGTCTGAGTGACAGTTCAGTGGATAAAAGGTATTCGAGGATACAGTCTTAATGTCTCATAAATGCTCCATGGAGATAAACCAGTGAATTCAACAACTGTACATTGGAGAACCTTTAACTTTCCATTATTCTCTGGAAAGCTTTGTTTGATTTCTTCTAAGATCTTGGTTTCACAGATGGGGTTGTTGCAACCATCCTGAAAAACCAAGAAAGAGCTACACCAACTGTGGCTCTTCCTGCAGCAACGAGATTAAATGTGTGGTCTCTCAGAAACTTGTTGGATTTTCTAAGAGAGTACTTTTGCCTTCCTTCTTCTTGAATAATAGTTGTCAACAAGTTGGATTCCTCTTCCTCCATCAGGGATAATTTGCATTGGCTTCTCTGGTATACGAAACGGTCAAAGGTCTCCCAAGCATTCATTGCGTAGAAGTCCTGGCAAGGATTGGCCACTTTGTGATCGGTGCTGAGTTTTTATTCTTGATTATCCGGCTGCAAATAATGAGAAAGAAAGCAGCTGCTAGAAAATTTATTGCCATCGGAATCAAGAGCAGTGAGAACATTATGCTTTGCATTCTACATGTTCTTAAGCCTACTGTTTGCCTCCAAAAGCAAGGATTCATTCTTCTTCTTCAAGTGTCAGGTAAAACAACTAAAACTCCAAGTTAGAATACCAAACCCTCAAGACATCAGCACAATTCATA
>JANKKB010000728.1:0-18531 GCA_026225775.1 Bursera palmeri
AGAATGTTACTGAAGATCAAATTACCATGAACAAGAATGTTACTGAAGATCAAATTACTATGAACAAGAATGTTACTGAAGATCAAATTACCATGAACAAGAATGTTACTGAAGATCAAATTACTATGAACAAGTATGTTAATGAAGATCAAATTACCAGGGATGTGCAGCAACAAAATCCTTCAGGAGAATCTTTGCCCAAAGGTATGGAAGAGGCTACAGAGTGGTTTTCATGTTCCTTCTGGCCATTGTATACATGGCAGAACAAGTGCATCTTTTATATGTGATTCTGCTATAATTTTTTTTTTGTCAAATCATGCAGTATTCATCTTTCACATTGCTTGATCTCTGAAATGCTTTCAGCTGACAAGATTGAAGCTGGTGCTGGTGAGGATGCTTCCCAAGTTATTGGTGTCAAGAGAAAGAATACAGATTGCAGGTCACTTGTCATTCCCTGTTTTACTTTGGCATTATGCTCATAATTTTGTCATATTAAGGTTTCATACTGCCAACACTCTATGACAACTTTACATTATCACAGCTTAATTGTGGTTGCATTTCTTGTGATTTAAGCTCTGTCAATGTGTATTACTCCTTTGCTTGTACCCAAATTTGGGCTAAGAAGAAACCTTCCCTGGTTATTAATGGCTCTAGTAGTTCATATATCTTCATACTTTTTCATTGAACCTTGTACTTGTACACTAAGGGGCTGTTTTAGGAACTGGGGAATCTGGACGGTTGTTTTAAGTGCTACTCAAACTTTGGTTTAGTGGACAGCCAAAGTCTTGAGTTAATTGTATCTATGGTAGTCTTCAAATTCAAAAAAATCTGGGGAGTGCAACTTTATCATAGTTAGCTAATGTGAAGTTTTGGACATAACTGTTTTGTCAGCTCATCCTCTAAAAAACAAGTGTTGCATAATACTTAACCCCTGCTGTCTATTTTTTGTTGAATCCTAAATGTGTTAGGTAACTGACTCAGCGCACGGTGTTTGGATGGGACAGGATTGGAAAAATATTTTTAGAGGTGAATTTATCTAGCTGAGAAGTTTTAATCCTGTCTTCTTCAGGCCAGGCTTGCTCTTGTCTCTGTAGCTGTGTCAGAAAAATTATAGGTTGGAATAGCATGGTCATGATCCCATCCATACTTCCCAACAGGAAATCAAAACAATATGAAGAAAGAAGAAACATTGTGCAGTGTTGTTATGTTGGCTATATATGTTGATTGTCATTTGCACTTTAAAAATGTGTGCTCCTTTGAATTAGAACTTTGTTGATGCTTATCTTTGCTTCTTGTAGACCTGAAATTTTTAATCTTCTGTTTTTCTTCTTTTGATTGCTTGATATGAATTAGTGATGATGCTTCCTTAAGTGGCGACAATGAAGAAATAAAAGCTAAGAAGGTCACTGAGGTTTCTGCAAAGAGAACAAGAGCTGAAGGAAGGACTCAAATGACTCCTCCTAAGAAAGAAGCCAATGCATCTAGTTCAGTTGATTCACAAAAATGCCCCGCATCAATGGCAGATCCCCAAGATTACAAGTCAAAATGTCATCTAGATAAAGAAGATATCGCTTGTATAATGGATATAATTAAGGGGACAACATGTAGACCTGCCAAGGAGTTTGCACACCATAATTCTGCTGATAAGTCCTTAAAAGAAAGAGAAAATGTGTCCGGCTTGAGAGTCAAAAAAATCATGAAGAGAGCTGCTGAGGATAAGGATTCATCTGAGTTGGTTCAAGAACTAAGAAAAGAAATAAGAGAATTCGTTCGTAACAGATCCTCACAAGATTTTGGTGAAAACCTTTTTGACCCTAAACTTCTCGCTGCCTTCAGGGCTGCTATAGCAGGACCCAAACCTGAACCTGTAAAGAAGGTGTCACCTTTGGCTGTGAAGGTGAAGAAGTCCATGCTTGAGAAGGGCAAAGTTCGTGAGAATCTAACGAAGAAAATTTATGGGAATCCCAATGGAAGAAGACGACGTGCATGGGACAGAGACTGTGAAGTTGAATTTTGGAAGTATCGCTGCATGAGAGCTTCAAAGCCTGAGAAGATTGAGACTTTAAAGTCAGTTCTTAACCTTCTCAGAAAGAATTCAGAAAGCTCAGATGCTGAGCAGGTGACTGGATGCCAAGCAACAAATGCCATACTTTCCAGATTGTATTTAGCAGATACATCTGTTTTCCCACGCAAGGATGATATTAAACCTCTTTCAGCTCTTAAAGCTCCTGGTAATTCTGACCAGAGTAAAGAACAAGCCATTTCCATTGAAAAAGCTTCAAAGCTATCTGTTGATAATTGTGCTTCAAAAGTAAATGAAAAAGGTAAGTTTCCATCAAAAGTTAGTTTTCCCTTGCTTGATGAGAAAGGGACAAGGACTAGTTTATCATGCTCAAAGAGTGATGCTGCTTCTAAAGTTAATCAGAATGGACGTCCAAAAGGGCCATCTGTTTCTTCATTAGGTGACTCATCAGTTAATTCCAAGAGTGGCATGACTGTGAAATCTGATAATGTAAAAATGGATAAAAGAAAATGGGCCTTGGAGATTCTTGCAAGGAAAACTGCTAGTGGAGGCAAAAGTGGAACGCATGAAAAACAGGAGGACAATGCTGTTCTTAAAGGAAATTATCCCCTACTAGTATGTTATCTTCCACCCCCTCCTTCCCCACCCCCTCCCTCGTAGCTGGTCTTTTTATACTCTTAAGATTCTGTTTCACATTCTGTAACTGCTAATAATTCTTTTCTTGGGTTACTATGAGCAGGCTCAACTACCAATAGACATGAGACCAGTACTGGCACCCAGTCGACATAATAAAATCCCCATATCAGTTAGGCAGGTATGCAGTTCTCTGTGCCTCTGCATTTTATTAGTTATCTGGGTAGTATTTCCTTAGATGGATGATTCCCTGTGCTTCTAGGTTGCCTTTCTATGGGTGAAACGTGACTTAGGCTCAGAAGTAGGATTTAGCCCTCTGTTTGTACTTCAGGATGCATAATTTGAAAGGTGGAGAACACGTGGTTATGTCAAGATGGAGTTCTGATAGATAATTTTCCTCATACCCTTGCTTCAATCTTGAAGCACATGTTCCATAGAAAAAATGAGAGACCAATAATTTGCTCTATTCATTAAAACCTCCAAAATTACACGGTGCAGTTACAACAAGCTGCAACAACTCAATACAACTGGCATCCCCAACATTGATAACTTTGCCACTAGTTCTGCTCTAGTGCACAGCTACTTTATCTACTTACTGCTGCTTCATATTCACAAATCATTAGACCCTCCAAATAGGAAATTTTCACTTCAACAAAGCCCCAATTGACAGTATTTGTTTGTTTGGATTTGGGCCTTGACAGTGAAAGAGCCAATTTTAAGTCTACAAAATTGGTTACTTATTATGTCAATGGAGTTCGAATAATAAATAAGTCCCAGATCCATTTCCAGTCAAACAAAGATATCTGAGCTCCCAAAAATGAATTTTGCATCTGGTTTATACTTGGGACTAGTGCAGACTCAATTTGCTTTAGCTGAACTCCATTGCTTTTATTCTATCGTGTGGTTTTCATGTAAAATTTCCTTTTATTCTATCATGTGTTTTCATGTAATACTTCTCTATGGCAGAGTCATTTTATATTGGAAGTTTTGGATGATTCTTCTCTTAAGAAATGCATATACTTTTCCTTGGATCACTTAAAAAGGCTTCCTCATTCTTTTGCAATTATCTTAATCATTACTATATACAAAGTCTGGTTGTTTTTCTGGTTCTTTATTAGTAATTACTAGCCATGTTCTGCAGACACAACTTTACCGCCTAACAGAGCAATTCTTGAGGAAAGCAAATCTACCAGTCATCTACAGAACTGCAGAAACAGAATTGGCTGTTGCAGATGCAATTAATATCGAAAGGGAGGTTGCTGACAGGTCGAACAGCAAAGTAGTGTATGTGAATCTGTGTTCCCAGGAAATAATGCGCCATTCAGATAACAAAAAGTCTGTTAGAGCCGCAGAATCGAATTCTTCATCGTCATCTGCAGTCCCTGTTGAGGAAGCTATTGACAAATCAGAACAAGCTATTGACAAACTTCCAGATGATCCTAGGATTGAAGAAGCTTTGAGAAATGCTGGTCTTTTATCTGATTCCCCTCCAGATAGTCCACATCACCCAACAGAAATCCAGAATAAAGCGGCTGTTTCCTTGATGGAGATGAAAGAAGAAGAACCTGATAATGTATTTGAAATGGATTCTCAGCCAGAAGTTGATATATATGGTGATTTTGATTATGATTTAGAAGATGAAGACTATATTGGAGCTAGTGCTGTAAAAGTTTCGAAGGTACAGCCAGAAGAGGTTGCGTCAAAAATGAAAGTAGTTTTCTCCACTCTTAACTCTGAGAAGTCGAGTAATTTTGTTGATCTCAAAGATGATGGGGGTTGGGATGTAGAAAAAGATTCCATCTGCTTATTGAAGAGTCATACTGATGCAGGCGTTAGAAGCTCAACTGCGGGGGAAGTGACTTGCAACACTTCTGTTCCTCCAGTGTCCTTACCTTGTGAAGAAGGGGAAGATCTTTCTCTCGCAGAATGTGAGGAATTATATGGCCCAGACAAAGAACCATTGGTTGACAAATTTCCAGGAGAATCACAGAAACTGTATGGATTACATGATGGAGAAGCTCCAGCAGAGAGCAAATGTACTGGAGAAGCATCTGATGCTGGAACTGAAGAGAATATAACTTTCAACACCAACAGTCAAAACTCTTCTCGTATAGAAAAATCACCCAGTCATTTACAGAAAGGTGATAAGAGCCTGGGGAGGGAAGCAACATCTAGCACCGATGCTGACAAGCAGTGTGACAGTGTCAATTTAGTACATAAGAAGGTATTTATCATCGTCATTTTTGTGTCTATCTATTCTTCTATGAAATAAGCGAAATTACCTTGAAAATCAGGTGCCTCTTTGTTCTCGTGTCTCTACTTAAATGCTTTGTTTCACCTTTTTCCCTATTAAAAATGCCTTTTAGCTGATGGTTCATTCTAATTCACAGGTGGAGGCCTATGTCAAAGAGCACATCCGGCCACTGTGTAAGAGTGGCGTGATCACAGCTGAAGAGTATAGGTGGGCTGTGGCGAAAACTACCGATAAGGTTATGAAATACCACGCAAATGCCAAGAATGCAAATTTCCTTATCAAGGAAGGTGAGAAGGTGAAGAAACTTGCAGAGCAATACGTTGAGGCAGCCCAACAAAAGTGAAAATTTGATTCTCTATGATGATAAAAATTTTCAATAGCTTTTCGCACTTTTTCTCAAATGTAAATTATAATTCTATACGTAATCTATACAGACTTCTTATTTACCTTGGAAACGAAAAAAAATACTGGGTCACCGCTTTAATGTATCATCTAAAATTTGCTTGATTGGATGGGCTTTTATATACCTAAACAAGTTTCAACTAAAAATAAATAGTTCAATCCGAAAGTTCCAGGAATGTTAACATAATCCAGTGATAGTCATAAATAAGGGTAAATGATCATCCTAGTAAATACAATGGTGTAACATTTTACAAAATATGAGAAAAAATTATAAGAATCACTTGGATCACTTTCATTTCCTCCATTTTTTCTAATGAGGATCATTCCTTTATACTCTTAAATTGAAAGAAAATATTAAAGATTCAGAGTCCTAGAATTAAAAAATTATGCACAATGTACTTATTAAATGGAATAAACATATTATACCTAATAGAATTCTTTACTCTATCCGACCCAATACCAATCCAATCATGTAAGAAATGGATTTTTTGAACTTCAGAAAAATCTTATTAGTATCTTTTATTTATAATTTAGTCAAATCTATCATTTTATGATGATTATACTCTTCTAGATCAATTGTTACATTAGTTGATAAATGCTGTTGAGCTAAAGAGTGTCTTCCGACCGTTAAGAGTCAATTGTTAGAAATGCCGTAGGTTGGAGGATGTTTTCTGTTCGTTTCATCTATTTATCCGGTAGTTTGGGGTTATTTCAAAAGCACCCCTTAAGGTTTTCTTTAACATCGAGAGAAAGCCTCTTATGTAATGCAGTTGTTCCGGCCCTTATGTTTTCATTTTCTGTATATCTTAGTCCAACTAACAGATTCCGTCAAATTCTATACTAACAGAAGATTAAAAGACATTTTTACCCTTGTTTTCTTGTCTTCTCCTTCCCTTCTCACGTTGCCCTAAACATGCAACAACAAAACCAAGAGTCTGAAACACAATTTGAGAAAAATGCTTGAGATGAATGTGTTTAGTTAGGTTAGCCAGTAACTATTTTACTTTGCCTTTTCTTAGCTTTGGATATTTAGGAAGTGTTATTTTATATATATACATTTATCAATATATTTTAAATCATTATTAAAATATTATTTTTACAATTTAAAATCAATCAAAAACAAAAATCCAAAATTTATATCAATAAATCTTTTTGTATGAAATTTTTCTTTTACCCTTCACTGTTATATAAAATTAGACGGATGCCGTTAAATGGACTTGGTACCGCAAGAAACGAAGCATAGGGAGCGGATGTATAAATGCATAAGAGACTTCCCCCCCACCATCAAGGTAAAAAAAATTCTTTAAGATTTTGTTAAAATCAAAAGAGTCCCTTAGCTTAGCTATTATTACAATTAGCCCCAATTTTAAAACCCTGAACAATTGCCATTAGAAGCTCCGTTTTGGATAGACTGTGAAGCAACACCTTTTCAAGTTTGAGCTCCGTTCTTTATCTCTCCCTTTTCATTTCAATTCAATCCACATCGTTAAACCCTAATTGTTCAAAATTCCCAAAGAACGATGACGACAATTTCCCTTATTTCGTACTCAACCCATCTTAAACCCTAATTTGATAAACCTTAATCTGCAATTTTAGCCCAAACAATGACCTCCATTGACACTCTCATTTCATTTAGGGTTCATCTTCCTAAACCCTACAACTACACCAAATCAATCCCGATAAACCCTAGACCCTTGAAATTGGCTCGAAAATCTCAATCAAGAGCCCATTTTCTTCGCGGGTCATTTACAGTTCTGTGTGAACTATCCCAGCCGGGTGACACTAGCAAACCCACCGGAGAAGATTTTGTCTCTAGGGTTTTGAAGGAAAACCCTAGCCAGGTGGAACCCAAGTATCTAATTGGCGAAAAGTTCTATACTTCGAAAGAAAAAGAGAAACTTAGTCAAAAAAATGATCTAGGTATTTTTGAAATTTTATCAGAAAAGTTGAATTTGAGAAGAAAATCGAAGAAAGAGAGTGGAAGTCCAAATGAGAGTGAAAATGTGTATTTGAAGGACTTATTGCGGGAATACAAAGGGAAGCTTTATGTGCCTGAGCAAGTTTTTGGCCCCCAATTATCAGAGGAGGAGGAATTTGATAAAAATGTGAAGGAGTTACCAAAAATGAGTTTTGAGGATTTTAAAAAGTACGTGAAGTGTGATAAGGTCAAGTTGCTAACTTCCAAGGAGGTTGATGGAGCTGCTTATGTATATGGGTACAGGGATTTTGTGGTTGATTTGAAAGAGATTCCTGGAGATAAGAGCTTACACAGAACCAAATGGTGAACTTGATTGAGGGATAAACTTTTTTTTTGGGTTTTGGTGTTTTTATTTGGTTTTAACTGTTCATTTATGATTGTAGGGCAATGAGGCTCGAGGAGAATGAAGCTCAAGTGCTGTCGGAGTACACAGGTCCGCAATATGAAATAGAGAGGCACACGACGGTGATCAATTTTTAACTCTCTTGACTTTATTGCTTAAGCTGTACTCTGTGTTTCCACTTATGAAAGAGTAGGAGAAAGTTGTAATAGTTTTATATATCGTGCTTGATTTAATGGAAATACAACATAGAGACTCGATGAACTTTGGGTCTGAGTTTATAATTTCAAATTCTCAATTTAATGTTTTCTCTTTGTAATTTGGAAATGTTTTGATCAATCAATTTAAGACTAGTTTAATTAACTTTGATGTCGTCTGATGATATATTATGCTCTGTTAGATTTAGAATGCTATGATAAACTGTTGCCGATCTGCTTGCTCATATAGCATATATATTGAAGCATGCTGTTAAAAGGGCTGGGAGATACCTTTCTTCTGATTAGACATGTCTCTTCTCTGTTTCTATCATTTGCTGCAGTCTTGGGTGGGAAAATTGCCAGAGTACCCTCATCCTGTTGCATCTTCCATATCTAGCAGAATGATGGTGGAGCTCGGAATGGTGACAACTATCATCGCTGCTGCTGCAGCTGTTGTTGGAGGATTCATAGCTTCGGCAATCTTTGCTGTAACCAGTTTTGTTTTCGTGACAACTGTATATGTTGTCTGGCCTATAGCCAAACCATTTTTCAAGCTTTTTATTGATGTTATCTCTGGTATCATAGAGAGAGTCTGGGAGAATCTAGTTGATTTATCTGGTGAAGGAGGAATTTTCTCAAAGTTCAAAGAATTTTACACTTTTGCTGGTATATCTTCTAGCCTTGAGATACTTAAACCAATCATGTTTGTTCTTTTGACCATGGTTCTCCTAGTACGTTTTACACTTTCAAGAAGACCTAAGAACTTCAGGAAATGGGTTAGTGTTTTTTTTGTTTCTTCAATTTGTAGTCTTGTATTAGTTCTATGCCAGGCACTAAGAATTTGACTGATTACATGCTGTTTATTTGGTCGGCAAGGAAACACATTATGCTATTTCTACATTTTGTAGGATCTATGGCAAGGCATTGATTTTTCACGGTCCAAAGCAGAAGCTCGTGTTGATGTTAGTATCTTATGATAACTCAGTTGGTCATATTTAATTTGATAGTCTAATAGTTCATTTACTATTATGCAATGCTTCTCTTAGGGCTCAACAGGAGTTAAGTTTAGTGATGTGGCAGGGATTGATGAAGCAGTAGAGGAACTTCAAGAGGTACTGTTACTGCTATATCTCTCGATTAAATCTATCTTGCAATTTGTTAGTATAAGAAAAAGGTAACAATTTAATTAATAAAAGGGGAGAAAATACAAAGGAGGTGAACTGATAATCAATAGATATTAAGACTAAACAAAAGGAGGAATTGTTTTTGTGGAAGATAATAATATGCTTTGTTGATTGGCATCTTTTTTTTCTTTACAATGTTTCTTTCCATCTATTTGGTATTGTCTTGAGGAGGCAATTTGGGTATCCTTTCAAAAAGATAATAAAAAAAGATGTCAATAATAACTTTTTTACTTTGAAGTTAATGGAATTTGTCATTATTTATGAGTGCCCTGCCATTACTTGAAGTTTTATGTTTTTTCAAGTGATGGAATTTTCTTCTATTTTTGTTCCATCTTAGAAATGTTGAAAGGGAAAAAGCTGTTTAACATAATTATCTTTTCTTCAATTTCATAACACGTATTGTTCCTTCAAGATCATTTGTTTTTCCTAATTAATAGTTTACTGCTAGTAAATTCACATGAGTATTTTTGTTAATATCATGTTGATAATCGTTTATGGGTAACTTTTTCCTCTCATTTTGATCTGTAGTACTGAAATTTACTCCGAATTCTAATTAATGGAAGCTTATCCATTTCTTCATATTTTGCTGATTAGTTGGTGAGGTACTTAAAGAATCCAGAACTATTTGATAAAATGGGCATAAAGCCGCCACATGGGGTTCTACTAGAGGGTCCTCCAGGTTGTGGAAAGGTGAGTTGTACCCTTATCCGCTTTACAAATTATGTGGATGAAATTTTCCTTGCAGAAATTGAAATTTACTCTTGTTTTTCCAGACTTTAGTTGCCAAAGCCATAGCTGGTGAAGCGGGGGTGCCATTTTACCAAATGGCCGGATCTGAATTTGTTGAAGTCTTAGTTGGTGTTGGTTCTGCTCGTATAAGGGATCTTTTTAAGAGAGCCAAGGTGATTGAATTGCTCATTTCGAAGATGGGTGCTATCATGGCTTTTGGTTAACTACAATTGTGTTGTCATCCTGATTTAATTTTTTAACGCTTGCTTTGCTAGGTCATTGAGGAATCAATTAGCCTCAATGGCAAATTGGCTGAATATTTTTTTATTTTTAACTTAGCTTTAAGCATTTTGCCTAATGTTGTGGCTGACTATAGTTTTTTCACATTTTTTGGGGACACGCTTAGAGTTTATCAGATTAGAAATAATCAATCATTTTGATTTTGTGCGACCAAATCTGTAGTTGTGATTTTGTGTAAATGAATTTAGTAGGCCTAAATATACGTTCTTTTAAAATTGCAATGATACAAATCTATAGTTGTTTATATATGTTTTGCAAGGGTGGAGAGGTAAATGAGGAAATGTGGAAGTGTTTTGATTTTGAAAGATACCCAAGTTAGCTCGCTATATTGATAAAATAATCAAGCTTCCATGTTATGAACAAAAATTCTTTTATGCCGTCATGCTTACTATATGTTGCTCTGTGCAGGTAAACAAACCATCTGTTATATTTATCGATGAAATTGATGCATTGGCTACTAGGTATGGAGGTTCTTATTTTGACTTGTATTGAATAACTTTTCTGCTTCTACCGCCTCATGTGGTGGGCATAAAAACTTCATAGTGTGGCACTACATGCAATTCTACCTGTGCACTACAAATTTGATTGCATAGTACGAATTTTTCAACCGTGCATTAGATTGTATGGGAATTTTAAATGATTGTTTTTGCATAATCAGGCGTCAAGGGATTTTTAAGGAAACTACAGACCACTTGTATAATGCAGCCACCCAAGAGAGGGAAACCACATTGAATCAACTCTTGATAGAACTCGATGGTTTTGATACTGGTAAAGGTGTTATTTTCTTAGCTGCAACAAATCGTAGGGATTTGCTAGATCCTGCACTTCTTCGACCTGGTCGTTTTGATCGAAAGGTTTGTCTCTATTACTGGATCAGCAGAAGTAACTAGCCAAGCAGCCTAGTGGCTTTAGTAGATAAAAAGGATGCAACACCTCTTGGCTAGATCTGTCATGTTTTATGATAACTTATTGAGAAAGATACCACTATTGATGATATGTGCATATTTCATATCTTCTTAGTGGGGCCTGTTTGTTGCTTTGTCTTCTTGAACAAACTATTATAACTCCATGAATTTAGTTGTTTATCAATGCAATGGGTTTTATCCTGTAGATAAAAATTCGCCCTCCAAATGCAAAAGGGAGAACGGAAATTCTGAAAATTCATGCAAGCAAAGTGAAAATGTCAGATTCTGTTGATTTATCTTCATATGCCAAAAACTTACCGGGTATGCTTCGAGCTTTGGGTATTATTGAATGCATCATTGCAGTTTCTGAATCATGTTTCTTGTTGTCAGGATGGACGGGTGCGAGGTTGGCTCAGCTGGTCCAGGAGGCTGCTCTTGTGGCAGTAAGAAAGGGGCATCAATCAATTCTTCAGTCAGACATGGATGATGCTGTTGACAGACTTACTGTGGGACCCAAACGTGTTGGTCTAGAATTGGGTAATCAGGGACAATGTCGTAGAGCTACTACTGAAATGGGACTTGCCATGACTTCTCATCTGCTAAGACGGTATGAAAATGCAAAAGTTGAACATTGTGATCGCATTTCGATCGTTCCTCGCGGTCAGGTCCTATTCCTGTTTCCTTGGATTTTTTATCCTCTTTTTTCTTTCAATAAGTCTTTGAGATGCTTATGCTGAAGATGTTGCCTGATCCTACCTAAATTTTGCCAAAAACACATCATGTTTGCCAAGTAGCTAAAGTATATCTATCTTCGGATATGGATGTCAGCAGGTGCCATAATCCAATTACATTACTTCAACTTGTACCATTTGTTGTAAACTGTTATCAAATGAAGCAACAATTGGCCTTTAAGAATATCTTGAGGCCCATTTAGCGCCTATCTGCTTCAGAGAAGTTCCCCTGCTCGCTGTCCTGACATACTCTTAGTGTCTTGCTCTGTCATGTTCATTATCAGTTGTTAACTATCTAATATATGTCAAGTTTTGTGTGCAGACTTTATCACAAGTAGTATTTCATCGGCTTGATGATGAATCATACATGTTTGAGCGGCGACCTCAATTGCTGCATCGCCTACAGGTGTGAACTTCAGACTGGCTAGTGTGGTTCTACTGGTTCTTTTCCTGGACTATGTCCTAATTTTTCGTTCGAGTTCATTTCTGTAAAGGTTTTACTTGGAGGAAGGGCTGCAGAAGAGGTCATATATGGACAGGACACATCAAGGGCATCAGTTAACTACCTTGCAGATGCATCTTGGCTGGCTCGTAAAATTTTAACCATGTTAGTGCATTTTAAACTGCTACCTTCTCGGTTGTTTAATTCAGAGATTTTAATATTGGGTGGTCTTTCCTTTTTTCTCTGCGTACAGATGGAATTTAGAAAACCCAATGGTCATACACGGAGAACCACCTCCATGGAGAAAGAACATGAAATTTGTTGGGCCACGACTGGACTTTGAAGGATCACTTTATGATGACTATGGCCTGATTGAACCTCCAATTAACTTCAATCTGGATGACGATGTTGCAAGAAGAACTGAGGAGTTATTGCATGACATGTATAGAAGGACACTTAATCTGCTTAGGAGGCACCATGCAGCTTTACTTAAAGCTGTGAAGGTAATCTAAATCGGAGCTAACAAATCCCCCACACTGTCTTTTAATAATTAACTCCGAATAATTTAATGACTTGTGGATTCTTTGGACTTGCAATGCAGGTTCTTCTCAATCAGAAAGAAATCAGTGGAGAAGAAATTGACTTTATTTTGAATAATTATCCTCCACAAACGCCGTTAAGTCGTCTTTTGGAGGAGGAAAATCCAGGAACCATTCCTTTCATCAAACAAGAACCAGGGAGTCAGTTGGAATATGCGTTGCCTAATCATCGGGAGGTGGTTGAAGCTCTTTCCAGTGAATAGCATGAATGTCATAAATTTTGTTACTCTAGTAGATTTACATTTTTATTCTCTCCATGATTTAACTTCATCAAATCAGCGGATTTGTAGTGCTGACGATACACGGAGACAATGGAAAATTTCTTACATGTAAATGTAAATGTATATTTCGAACATCTTCAGAGTCAAGGTGGGCTCGCTTGTAGTCATTAGTGTTGCAATTGAAGCTTTAGTTGCTATATAGTTGGCATCGTTCACTTCCAAATTCATCGTCCCTGATGGGTGGTTGTTTACAGCCAGAATGTTTTGCTCAGTAATCATTTTAGAATTATTTTAATTGTAATTACAACAAAAGCGATGGCTGCAATTGCAGTCATGTAATTCATTATAGTGATAAAATATCACTGCTCTCCGAATTCGAGAAGAGAAATATGAGAAAATAATCAATTTGATTTTGTCATATGACAAAAAAAGAAAGATCGGAGTTGGAGAAGCATAAGTTTCTGCTCCTCTCAAAGGCTCGTCCTCGGGCCGTTACCAACTATGTATTTCAACCTTCAGTAATTTATTTAAAAGAATTTATTTCTTAAAATCGAACATAACTAGACAATAAAAAAGATATTGAATCTTATCAAAAAATCAGAATAATTCTTCGATTTAGCCATTTCCTTCCAAAAGTTTATCATTTCTCTCGTTACTATCATAATGAAAAGCAATAGAATATTAAATGTTACATAAATTTTGTGTAAATAAAAATATGTTTAACATGGATTGACCCTATCTTCCAAAACACTGGTGTGTGGGGCTCTGACAGTTTGATTTAGTTTAGTTTTTTTCCGAGTTAAGCGCTCTCTACATGGCACAAACTAGTTCCCGCTAGACAGGGAAGTGACAAGCCATTAGCCACAAACAAAAACAAGAACACTAGTCACAGATCTGCCCAAAAAAACAAACCGTTTTTTCCAATTTATGTGGCCAGTCCCTTCACTCTCTTTCCCTGATGTAACACAAGAGACCAACACCAAAAACATAACCATAAACTTCCCTTCCCGTTCCTTTTCTCCCCGAATGAGACATGAAGAAATCGCAAAATGTTCCCTGCTTTTCAAATGAATCCATCAAATGCCATACCAGCACCATCAAAAACAACAAACGCAGCTACAACATCAACAGTTCTGATAACATCAACAAGAAGAATAAAAGGAGTTTCTATGAGTTCTCCTTATCTCTAGTCCTCTCCCTTTGGTTTCTTGTCTTCTTGTTCTACTCTAAACTTGGCCTTAGCCATGACAATGCAGGTAGCCTTTATTTTAATTGTGTTTACTTTTGTATTTCTAGCTAGCCCATTTGGCCATTTTTAATGTTTCTCTAAATCTCTGTTTAATTGATGGAAAACAAAAAATGTTAATAGTGAGGTTATGCAGAACTTAGAGCCTTCAATTTTAGCTATTTAGATCTTATAACAATGACTAAATCATCATTAAACCCATATTTGAGTCATTCAAACGTGTAGTGGTACAATGCTTAGCTGTGACACATTGATAGAAACTTTCATCGGTCGAATTTTGCTGTAATCCAAACGAACCATAATAAATGTTGCGTGTTCTTGATCATGTTGCTCAAATCCTTTTGTTTTATATGTGATGGTTTTGATCTTTATTTATGTAGTTTTCAGCAATTCACATTATTTTTTACATAGTTTATAGTGTTGTGTATAGTTTGTTCTCTTTTAATGGTCTGGAATTTTGTTGGTCACAAAACATAACGTTCTGTCTGTCATATTCTGCGAGTTGGAAGCTAATTGTTTATTGACTCTTGATTCATGTTGTACTGATTAACTGTATGTGTTTTAGGGAATTCACCACCTGAAAGGGAAAGCAAAACATGTGCTGGTGTTTGCGATGATAAGCTTTCTGACTCTGACTCTGCCTCTGGGTATCCATATGTTAAACATGGAAGCAATAATAAATCAAATGGGTTGCTGTTAGAACCAAATATGTCACGGAACGGTAACAACTCCATTTCTCAGCAGGAATTTGCAACTTACAAGTATTCTCTTCCTCAAACAAGTAAACTAGAAGAAGTAGTTTGGAAGATTTTAGGTCATTCAACTTTAGTTTGTGAAGTAGAAAAGCTTCAAGAGCGAAATACTAGTCAACCCAAATTAACAAATGGGAGAACGCCTCATCTAACTTATCTCAATTTTGATGAGTTCCGGAGCATAACAAAGCAAGAAAAAGGCTCGGGCATGCCCAGTCAGCTTGTTAACATCACCCATCGGTTTGATCCTGATGGAACAGAATACAATTATGCCTCTGCAATAAAAGGTGCGAAGGTGGTAGCTCATAATAAGGAAGCTAAAGGAGCAAGTAACATATTGGGGAAGAATCATGATAAGTATCTAAGAAACCCTTGTTCAGTCACAGGGAAGTTTGTTGTGATTGAGCTCGGGGAGGAGACTCTGGTTGATGCTGTTAAAATTGCAAACTTTGAGCACTATTCTTCTAATTTCAAGGAATTTGAATTGTCTGGTAGTTTGAGTTATCCAACAGAAGTTTGGTCTCCACTGGGAAAGTTTGTTGCTGCAAATGTCAAGCAACTTCAAAGCTTTAAGCTTCCTGAACCTAAATGGGTGAGGTACTTGAAGTTAAATTTACTTAGTCACTATGGATCAGAATTTTACTGTACTCTGAGCGTGGTAGAGGTATATGGTGTTGATGCAATTGAAAGAATGTTGGAAGATCTATTTGTCGCTTCTGAAGGACCTGTTCCCAGTAAGTTGCCAGAGCCTAACTCAACTGCAAAGCCTACTTTGAAACCAGAATCTGGTTCTATTGGCAGTAAAAAAGATGACAAAATCCAGAATGGGGTTAAGAATGCTGATGCACAGGTGGAAAACACGGAGGATGCACGAGGGCTCAAACAAAATGTGGCAAATCCTGCTACCAAGACTAAGGTTCCAGATCCTGTAACAGAAGTAAGACAACAGCCAATTGGCAGAATACCGGGTGACACTGTTCTGAGGATCTTGATGCAGAAGGTGAAGTCGCTCGAGCTGAATTTATCTGTTCTGGAGGAGTATATCAAAGAACTAAACCGAAGACAACAAGATGTTTTACCAGAGCTAAACAAAGAAATAGTGAGAATATCACAGGCTTTAGACAAAAGCAAAGTGGAACTTGAAGGTCTCGAAAAGTGGAAGGAGACAATGGTACTGTATGACTTTTTTTTTTTTTTTTTAGTTGAGAAACTTTATAAAATCACCTAACCATTTGGTATCCTTTTTCTTTTNACAAAAGCAAAGTGGAACTTGAAGGTCTCGAAAAGTGGAAGGAGACAATGGTACTGTATGACTTTTTTTTTTTTTTTTTTTAGTTGAGAAACTTTATAAAATCACCTAACCATTTGGTATCCTTTTTCTTTTAATTTCTCTACAGGAAAAGCAATTCCTGGATCTTGAGTCATGGAAAGCTGTTTTTTCATCTAGTATGAATGCATTAGTCACAGAAAATAGCTTGTTGAGGTTAGAAAAATTTGTACCTTATCTTCAGCTATATATAATCATTGTCTTTTCCAAATAGCTGCTATTGATCATTGGTTCAAATTTTCTGGCTTTTCGTTTGATAATTATACTGATGTTACAGAAATGTTGTCTTTCTCTTGATGAGCCATTTATCCTAGAGGCCTAAGTCTGAACTGTTCAATTAGTCATGAATACCATCTTACACATTCAGAAGAAAACAAAGCATGGCTCCATTTTACTGAACTCAGCCTTAATCTTACTTTCTTGTTATAATTTATTAAAATTAAAAAATCAACGGCACTGCATATGCCACCATCTCAGCTTTTGTCAGGATATTTCATATGATTCTGTTTGCCCAAGAGGGTGACTCCAATCCTATGTGTACCTTTTAAATTGATTAATCTGACTAGTTTGGTACATTGAAAGCCTGGCATATATATATATATATATATATATATATATATATATATATATATATATATATATATATAAANTATATATATATATATATATATATATATATATATATATATATATATAATAAAAAACTGGGATTTATATCATTTATATTCCATCAAAGTGGTTTCAGATCCAGACATGGGCATCATGGAATATCCATTACTCTTATGCCTACTTTTATAGTTCACAATGATTTGTCATCTCTAGATGGTAAGCATACTGTGCAGCCTTATACAAATTCTTTTTCTGATATCACATGGCCATGTGACGATCTCACGGAGATGCGCAGCATCCTTAGTTGAAGAATGAAAAAGTTCCTCTTGTTTGATTTGTAGGGTGGGTTAGCTAAATGTCGACTAGAAAACCTCTCGATACTTAACCAGAACTTGGAGCAGTTTCCTTGCTTAGCCACTTGCTGTATCAACTGCTGCCACCTCCTCAGAAGTTGATGCAGACTGGTTGAAAGAACATAGGTTCATTATTCATCACTTTAGTAATACTTGTAAGACAAAGCCTTTGGCTCTGGTAATATTTGAATAATTACAATTGCTATTCTACCCTCAGATTTCTGTTTTACGAGAACTCCAAAATTTATGTGAAGTTTATAGGATGTACAATCCTTTCTCCTGGGTTGCTATAGCGGTGCATTTTCATTCTTGTTTCTGTTTAATGACTTATGAATGTAGCCTTTTCATTGCATAGCAACTTGCCACTCTTGAGTCTCTGACTAATTTAAAATAACTTGATCTTTTGACATTTTGCAGATTAGATGTTGAAAAGATCGGAAACAATCAGGCAAATCTGGAAAGTAAAGAAGTTGCTGTACTAGCAGTGAGTCTTTTCTTCTCAGGCCTAGCAACTCTGAAGCTAGTTTCAGCAAGAGTTTCAACATTCTTTGGAGCATCTCAGTCGGACAAAGTATGCAGAACAAATAGAGGTTGGGTTATGATACTTGTTAGCAGCAGTATGACAATTTTTGTTACCCTGCTCTCTAGCTAGTCTCTTTCCCTTTCCCTTCTGTAGATTAGATCCTTCATTAGCCTCTCCGTCGGTCTCTTTAGCCAGCCATTAGCCTCTAAACAAGAGAACCTGCCCGGTGACATTGTCAAGAGGAATGAGTTCATTTTTGGTTGTTTTCCATGACTATTGTAACCAAATTGTTTATCCTACCAATTCACTTTGCTTTCAATTCATAAAGTGAAAGCAATGTATATCATTCATTGATGACGTCTTTGAAGCAACATTTTTTACAAGCTTTTAGGCTTTATTTTCCTTTTTTTTCTTTGTTTTAACCAAAACACATTGTACCAATCTCAAAGGAAGATTAAATTTTTATTGTAATTTTACACTCACAATTAAAAAAAAAAAAAAAAAAAAAAAAAATTACTNAATTAAAAAAAAAAAAAAGAAAAAAAATTACTGTATTGTTCATCAAAGCTCAAATGTGCTCAATTCCAATTAACAGTTTAGTTGGTTTGGTTTATATAAACAGAACTTGGTTATGTCGAAGTTAAACACAATGAAACGACGTCGTTGAAGTGAAGAATTACCTGATTGCCCTCCAAGATTGTGAGTATTCAATCTTGAGTCTTGTCTTGACCCGGTACTCACACACGTTCGAGTTTCTTCTCTGTCAGTTAGGACTCACGAGTT
>JANKKB010000729.1:0-12411 GCA_026225775.1 Bursera palmeri
GGGATTCGAACCTGGACCGTTGGGTCACTATAGCTCTGATACCATGTTAAATTTACCACTTTCCTAAAAGCTTAAGCTTGTAAGTGTGGGCTTAACTTGAATACTTAAGCCTTTAATAAGGTGCAGCCACGTTAGTTCAATGAATCAAATAACATATTCTTAAACTATGAATGTATAGAGAAATGGCACGTACCAATGGCTGACGAGCTCGTGAATACCAGAATCATGAGCTAGGGCATGAGCTTTAGCTAACCTCCAAAGCCAGCAATCTGTTGAGTGATAACTGGGTGTATAAACTTCTTTCCACTGGGGCTTATCATCGATTGGTGGCCGAGTTAGTTCAATAGCTACTGGTCGCAACGTGCCATCTGGGTTTAGGAAGAACAATGAGCGCGATCCATATAGCGTCGTGCCTTCGATCTCTCTCACTTTCTTCACATACGGTAGTAATATGTCATGGTAATCTATTATGAACAGCTTCTTTTGCTTTATGGCCTACACTTGTAGAGCCAAAATATTAGAAATTCAATCTCGTCAAAATAAGTAAAAAATGAAAAATGAAAATTTGCTATACCTCATCAATAGTCATGATGGCTTTGATTTGTCGCTCGATTATTTCGGTAGTGATTGCCGACTCTGGAGGACCATAGATTGCAGGGTCGAGTGAACTCTTTAATGGCCATTCCTGCTCGATTTTATGCAAATTAATTTGAGAATTGAAATTCTTGTTTTTCTCACATTAAAAATCATTTTTGTTCTCTAACATGTACTTTTTCTATTTTACTGCATTAAGAAATCAATTGACCTAAAAAGTTAAATTAATTGATAAAGTTCAACTATAATTTATAAGCTATTTTTCTAATAGATATCATACCGTGACCAATTGTATGGTGGATGGATTGAGACCAGCTAGAGTTTGGCGAGCATATTCGTCATCCCTAAACCAAAATAAGCTGTCTCCTGCAAATGAAAATACACNAGATGATGGATTAGAATGCATTAGTGTGAGCATGGAGGAAGCAAGTTAATGGGCGCTTTTGAGAATAAGGAGCCGGGGTCCTCACTGGCCATTGTCGTAGGTGTCTCAAACCGCAACACATCTTGTCTGGTATCTTCAATAGTCTTGACCAATCTTGGAATGAGATCTTTCCAGAACCCTTGTCTCCTGAGTGGAGGCAAGTTAACTCCTTCATTGAAGAGTGTGTCTATGGCCGTGAAGTATGGGAAGCCTAGATTTGCGTCCACAATCGCAGTTTCTAAGGATGGTAGCAATGCGTGCAACACTGAGTATACTGTCTTTGCTGAAAATGTTAGCAGCTTCACGTCCGAGAATGCTTCATCCCTAGGCACATACATACTGCTAGTTTGCTCCGACGATGGATCTGCCCAGTTATAGAATGATCAATAAGAGTTTGATGTTTTTTGTTAAAGTTATATTAACCTTAAATGTAGATATAATTTAAGAGAATTGATAGATTCTTTTAACCAGTGGCATAATTAGAAAATTTTTATTGGTTAAGCTAAATTATTACTTTAGGTAAATTTCGAAGGTATGTGAAAACTTTATTAATAAAAAATATTTACACCAAATAAAGAGATATAATTAGCGTTACTTTACAAAACTAAATATATGGTTTATAGATCAACTAAGAGAAAGTGATAAAAAATTGTCGAGAGGTTGAAAAAGTTTGTACATTTAAAGTGAGTAAAGTGTAGACAAAAATAAAGTATCTTAGTGGTGTACATGCATTATATTAATAATATCAGTTCATCAATTTTTAACATTATTAATCTAACAAAATGAATTATTAAAAATTTAAATTAAGATTTTAAATTAAAATATCTCGATTTGTAACTTGTAAGTGAAAAAATAACTCTTCATAATAATTCATGAATGTAATGTTTCTTAAATTTTTGAAGTTTCTTAAGATTTTTCGGTTGGAAGGAGATAAAGCTAATAAGAATCCAACAGTTAAATAATCATGACGCTAGCACCAGATACTATGATTAAACATGACTAGCAACCTATGAAGTATATTTTTAATCATTAAAATTGTCACATGCATACTCTTACCTGTCTTAGAGCGTGGCCTTCCAGTTCTGCAACGTCTCGGGTAAGGGTGCTCTTTGCCGCCAAGCACTGGTCGAGCAAGATCTGGACTCTTGTCAGGGTTTCCGATATCATTGTAGACATCATAGTCGTATATCCTATCAGAGGTTTTGCGCTCTCCTTGTCCATTGCCTCGCAGATTGGCAAGCTCTTCCTCTCGCAGCCTCTTCAATCCACTTGGTGTTTGTTTTGGCAAGTATGACTGATCCACAGAGACAAGATTAAAGTTAAGCTACCCTGGTCATCACTGTAAAATTACGCAGTCAAAATCATCCTTCCAATTGACTATTTTACTGTGAATGCATTATGTATGGTTAGTATGAGAAATTAAGCTTAATTAATTGCCTAATTAGAAAATAATTAGCTACGATGATATCTAAGATGTTTTTAATTTGTTGACTTGTCGATAAAGCATATTTAGGAATCAACGAAGCTATGATAAATTCAGGTACTTTTGATTCATGTGTGTACGAGAACCTGAGTCACTCTAGCGTAACTCGGAAAATCTAGCTAGGACCACTCAAAGAAGACAAATTACCCATCAAGGGCCACTGATTAATCAAACTACATTTCTCTCACAAATAAAACTTTAAAATAAATAAATAAATCTCTTATCCTTAAAAAAAAAAGAGAGAGAGAGAGAGAGAGAGAGAGAGAGAGAGAGAGAGAGAGAGAGAGAGAATGTCACATGTGTGAATGTAACTTAATTTTTAACTTTTTCTTTCAAACTTCCTGTCAGTTTATGTCATGCAAGGATCGTACGTATTTGATGATGAACGTAATTATACGTAGAAAAAGATGAAAACATACGTATGTAACAATACCTTGTTTGTAAAGAAGACTCTCTTCTCTTTGCTATCGTGCTTTGGGGCAACCCATGAACCGCATGTTATGTTCACTGGACCATTTGGGAGGCCATCAAGAACTATATCTTTCAGGTACATCTCCTTGCGGTGCTCGTTTTCCACAAATATGGCACCAACTTCTCCGAAATCAGGTGGAACTTGAAACTCAGCCTCATATGTCGCCGCTCCCTTCAGTTCCATGGCTTTGTGTGCGAAGCCTTTGATGGTCGGCTTCTCTAATCCCGTCTCTGAAACCAAAAAGTTGATGGTGAGAACTATTCTGATTTCAAAGAGTAAATCTCGACAGAACAACGAAAATTTATGAAAAGCTATTTCTTCGTTGAAATTTGGTTTATATTTGTATTTCTTGTCTCTAATAAATCTCGACGAAACGACGAAAGTTTATTCGAAATTATTAAAAAAACAACGACATCTACTTGAATAGTTCTTTCTAAAAATTAGGTTCATGGTGATTATTTACTCAAATCAGCACTTACTAGGGTCAAGCTCGGCACTCACAAGCTCCAAAAGGAGTGATTTGCCAAGCCTATCTTGTATATCATCTAAACCTCGTTCTAGAGATATGCTTTCGAGTAGACTACCAACAGTTGGCGTTACGCTCACAACAGCCTTGACACTTAAGGACTTCTCAGTAGCATTAGCTACCGCTTTGATGTTATYTGGAGTAAACCCAACWCGAATTTTGCGAGGTTKGTTTAAAGAGGGTTTTGACTSAACTGGGAGAAAACCAGTGCCACCATTTCCACGGAGAAATGGCTTGGCTAATGGGAGTAGGGTTTTGACAGATTGAGATTGGTGAACTTGTGGCTGCAACATATTTTCAGAAATAGAGATATTAGAGATGTGGTAAGAGAGTAAAGAGTGTATTGGCTATGTGAAATTTGGGTGACTAGTCCATTCCTTATATAGAACTTGAAGATGAGACAAAGGCAGAGAGAAATCAAAAGACCACCATTTTCATCTGATCAATTTCATTTACGTTGATTTTTTAGCATAACAAATAAACAAATCGACTCGTTTATCACATGATAAAAAAGAAGTGAAACGCAAGTCAGATTTGAAAACTAATTGCTTTTCTTCATCTAGTCCGCAAATACCAATTTGAGTTTTGAAGATATAGTCAACCATCATATGTGGACAAGCTTGAATCTTCTTTGATTATTACACTAAAATCATCGAACCTGGATTCTACTAGGTAAACCCAATAAAATACTAGTATAATATTCCTTTTAATTAGTTTAACATGATTTTCTTTGACTATGTTTTTCTATTATAAAAAATAAATAATTAAATAAATAATGATAGAAAGCAATGATCTCCATGTGATGTTTCTTAGATTTTTATCACATGATTGATTTGGAGATTTTATAAGTTTATTAAATTCAATTCCTCATTTTACATACGTGTTGTACAATAAACAGAAATCAAAGAGAAAACAGAAAGAATACACAAATTAATTAAAGTGGTTCGACAATGAACCTACGTCCACTGTGACAGCAAAATAATCCGATATATGAAAATTAGGGTTATATCAATAAATATATATAATATACCATAATTCTCAAAATAACCTTACAATACCTTAGCATACCGCAGGGGCTTCGCCCCTGCATCCTCAACCCATATATATCTTTAAAGTCCAAACATGTTAAACTGAAAGTCGTACTATTCCAACAACTAACCACCTTTTATAGATGTATGACATATGAATCATATCATCATCAATATGTATTTTAAATTTTAGTTGAAATGTGTTCCCATTTTATTTGATTTTTTTTTTTTTTTTGTATTTTTCCACAACTCTTGGAGTAGTGCCTAAATTTTACTTTTTGAGATTTGTTTTTAGTTTCTTGATCTCCCAATAAATTATTTGGAGAAGAAAAAATTTAATTATAATGGAATAAAAATTGATAACAAGTAGAGATGGTACGAATAGAAAATTCTGCAGAATAAAAAAAATGAAATTATGGACTTTTTTTATTCTATAAATCAAAAAGAAAAATAATAACATTATAGTGGATAAGTTTTAAAGGATCGAATGTAAATGGGCAGAGTTGTCTTGAGTGTTTTTCCGTTTTCCACGGCACGGAGCGGAGGACATGGTTGTGCTGAAGCATCACGATAACTCAAAAAGTCGAAACCCAGAAAATGGAGGTTGCCAGAGTTTACAATTCTTATAAACAATTTGCTTTCATTTTATTCTGACAATTCTTAATAAAAAGACAGACAAGTGAGACCAGTCCTGTCAGATCATATAAATGTATACTTCCAGTTAAAAAGAAAGTTGTAATCGTGTTGAAAGATTTGTCTGTGTCTGGGGTTAATTTCTTCATGGAATATTTCCAATCAATCGATGGACCACTGAAGCACGTGGACAGTTTCTCCGATGTGGACAATGATGAGTACCACAAGCGCGTTTTCCCTTTCAATCAATCGTTTAATTGTAATTTGCAAAACTTTCCCTATATTTGTTTTAACTGCTACTAGATTTCGATGTCCAATAATGCATGTCTTAGTACTTTCTAGGCAAGAACACTGAAGTTCATTGAATCCACGTAGATGAGACATTGGACAAGGCGGGGGGGCTCACTTGCTCCTTAATTAATTGTTGAGAGTTCGTACGTACATGTGCGCATTTGAACTAAAATAAACTCACTTCTTAGTTTTAGCAACGTTCTCATTTAAATTTTCAATCATCATTAACACCCAACATTTTACTTGAAATAGAAAACATAAAGAACAAAAATAAATTTTAGAATTATCAAAAGTTTTAAAGCTGAATAGTGGTAAATATACTCCAATTATTTGTTCTCTTACATAGTCATTTTTAATAATTTCACCCCAATTTTTTGAGAAATTATGCAGAAATACATTGACCATCAAGATTGGTAATATGTAAATAATAAATCACATCACACAAAGAGATACAATATTTAACATAGTTCGGTATCAATTGTCTACATCCACAGATAAGGAGATAAAATTTACCAGATCATAAATATACAAAAAATCACATACTAGACCTTGTATTCTACTTAATATCCAATATAATAGAGCTCTGAAACTATTTCCCTCAGATTACATACTAAATTTGGTATTCTATTTAATACCCAATATAATAGAGCCCTAAAACTATTCTCCATTTTATCTGCTCAATCCTGGTGTTGTATTTACATCTTTTTCATGCCTCTTCCCATTTCATCCACTCAATCTTGGTGCTCTGTCTACATCTGTTTCATGTCTCTTCCCACATCCTTACAATGGGTATTCATCCCTTATGTCTAGCCCCTCTCTCATACTAGATCTAATTCTCAGCCTCTATATTTATATGTCTATATAAAAATCTTCTATTCTTCATAGGAGTATGACTTCCATTTATTATACTAAATATATTTTCCTATTTCTTTTACTTTTTATACTTCTGGTAGAAGTCAACTTGAATTAGGAAACGAGCCACAATCCCAACAATCCTCACTTTGGCGAGTATTTCATCTAAGTAACAAATATGTAAAAAAACTCATTCATCATCATTACATCTCTGCAGTAATTCAATCATGATAACTCGATCAAAACTATTACTCGCGAACCACTCCACCTACAACTTGTAATCGTTATAACCCTTTTGTGTATACTCAATCTTGAAAAATAATATTTTCCTAATTTATAACTTGGAGTTCTAATACCACTTGTAAGAAATTATACGAAAATATATTAAATGTCAATGATATGCAAATTTTAAATACTCGCAAGTGCATGAATCAATAAATTGAATAATAACAAGTTCACTCCAAGGTAGATCTCTCACAGACTTGTAGTGGTTTAAATTTTTGTTTATTTTCTAAAAATTTCTAAATTAAATAATTTAATAAAATCCTAAAACTCTAATCAAACTTTCATCCAAAATTGAATCAAAAATAAAATAATTAATTAACTAAATAAAAAATGTAAGATCTAAACTGGATAAAACCATATAATGCCAATGGGATTTAGCTAATATCAATCATGCATTAGGCTATTGGGTGTGATTAGTGATGATTTGATACATATTTTTTCCTCATTTACTTATGATTTTGCTAGTTTTTTATATTAGATTTTAAGATTTTAGAGTGTTTGTTTAATATCTTTCTTATATTGTATGACATAAGAAAAACAGAGGAAAAACTGAAGGAAAATATGCAAATTGGCTGGAGAGGTAGTGAGTTGGGGCTGCAGAGCCAATCCTTTTAATGTCGTGGCACTATAGGTTATAACTGTACAGAAGATAGAGACTTGGGAATGCAGCGCCAAGGTACTTGAGGCTGTAGCACCAGCACAACAACTTGAATTTTTCTTATTCTGTGTTTTACCGAACTGCATCAAAAAGAAGGGGTATAAAAGAAAGAGAACAAGAACGTGAAAAGGGAGAACGAGATGAGAGAACGGCTGAAGATTACCAATCTTAGCTTAAGAGAAGATCAAAGAAAGCCATTCTCTAGGGGTTTATTTAGTTTTTCTCTGTGTTCAAGATGTTTTCATTGTTTGATTTAGTTTTAGTTGTCAGCATAAAGCTAAATTCTGGGTTAAGGCTAGCTTGAAACCTTAACTATGAATCTTTAATTATTTTGTTGATTGAAGGATTATTTGATTCACTTGACTCTATTTTTCTATTATAAAAAATAAATAATATAGAAAGCAATAATCTCCATGTGTTGTTTATGAGATTTTTATCACATGATTGATTTGGAGATTTTATAAGTTTATTAAATTCAATTCCTAGTTTTATATATGTATTTTAAATTTTAGTTGAAATGTGTTCCGATTTTTTTTTTTTTTTCAATTTTTCCACAACTCTTAGGGTAGTGCCTAAATTTTACTTTTGGAGACTTGTCTTTAGTTTCTTGATCTCCAATAAATTATTTGGAGAAGAAAAAATTTAATTATAATGGAATAAAAATTGATAACAAGTAGAGATGGTACGAATAGAAAATTCTGTAGAACAAAATAAAATTGAAATTATGGACTTTTTTTATTCTTTAAATGAAAAAGAAAAAATAATAACACTATAGTGGATAAGTTTTAAAGGTATCGGATGTAAATGGGCAGAGTCGTTTTTAGTGTTTTTCCGTTTTCCACGATAGGGAGCGGGGGACATGGTTGTGCTGAAGCATCACGATAACTCAAAAAGTCGAAACCCAGAAAATGGAGCTTGCCAGAGTTGACAATTCTCATAAACAATTTGCTTTCATGGTATTCTGACTATTCTTAATAAAAAGACAGACAAGTGAGACCAGCCCGGTCAGATCATATAAATGTATACTTCCAATTAAAAAGAAAGTTGTAATCTTGTTGAAAGATTTGTCTGTGTCTGGGGTTAATTTCTTCGTGGAATATTTCCAATCAACCGATGGACCACTGAAGCACGTGAACAGTTTCTCCGATGTGGAAAATGATGAATACCACAAGCTCAGGCACGTTTTCGCTTTCAATCAATCGTTTAATTGTAATTTGCAAAACTTTCACTATATTTGTTTTAACTTCTACTAATTTCGATGTCCAATAATGCATGTCTTAGTACTTTCTAGGCAAAACGCTGAAGTTCATTGATCCACAGAGATGAGACAGGGGACGAGGCGGCGGGGCTCACTGGCTCCTTAATTAATTGTTGACGGTTCGTACTTACATGTGCATGCATGTGAACTAAAATAAACTCACTTCTCAGTTTTAGCAACGTCCTCATTTATATTTTCCGTCGTCATTAACACCCAACATTTTACTTGAAATAGAAAGCATAAAGAACTAAAATAAATTTTAGAATTATCAAGAACTTTAAAGCTAAATAGTGATAAATATACTCCAATTATTTGTTCTCTTATATAGTTATTTTTAATAATTTCACCCCAATTTTTTAAGAAATTATGTAAAAATATATTGAACATCAAGATTGGTAATATATAACTAATAAATCACATCATACAAAAAGACACAATATTTAATATGGTTCAGCGTCAACTACCTGCATCCATAAATAAGGAGATAAATTCACTAGATCATAAATATACAAGATATCACACACAAAACTTGGTATTCTACCCGATACCCAATATAATAGAGCCCTGAAACTATTCCCCATAGATTACACATCTCCCCATAGATTACACATCGAATCTGGTATTCTATCAAATACCTAATATAATAGACCTAAAACTATTCATCGTTCCATCTGCTTAATCCTGGTGTTATATCTACATCTCTTTCACATCTCTTCTCATTCCATCTGCTCAATTTTGGTGTTGTGTTTACATCTCTTTCATGTCTCTTCCTACTTCTCTACAATGGGTGTTTATCCTTTGTATTTAGTCTCTCTCTCATATTAGATCTAATTCTCAACTTTTATATTTACAGGCCTATATGAAAATCTTCTATTTAGAGTATGACTCCTATTTATTATACTAAATATATTTTCTTACTCCTTTTACTTTCCTTACTTCTGGTAGAAGTCAACTTAAATTAGGAAATGAGCCACAATCCCAACAATCTTCACCTTGACGAGTATTTCGTCTAAGCAACAAATATAATAAAAAACACATTCATAATTGTTGCATCTATGCAATGATTCAATTATGATAACTCTACCAAAATTATTATTCGAGAATCACTCCACCTACAACTTGTAATCGTTATAACCTTTTTGTTTATATTTAATCTCAAAAAATTATATTCTCTCAATTCGTAAATTGGAGCTCTGTTACCACTTATAAAAAATTACACGAAAATATATTGAATCTCAAGATTGGTAATACGTAAATAATAAATTATATCACAAAAAGAGACATAATATTTAATGTGGTTCAGCATTAATTGCCACATCCATAGATGAAGAGATAAATTCACTATATCATTATACAAAAGTATAAGAGATCGCATACCAAACCTAGTATTTCACCCTATACCAATATAATAAAGCCCTGAAACTATTCTCCATTTTTTCTGTTCAATCCTAGTGTTGTGTCTACATCTATTTCATGTATCTTCCCATATCCTTATAACGTTATTTATCTCTTATGTCTAGTACTTCTCTCTTGCTAAATCTGATTCTTAATCCTTACATTTATAGGCCTAGATAGAGATCTTTTATTCCTAATAGAAGTATGACTCATATTTATTGTACTAATTCTATCTTTCTATTTCTTTTACTTTTCTTACTTTTGGTAAAAGTCAATTTGAATTAGAATATAAGCCACAATCCCAACAAATTTATGTCTCCTAGAAGTAATAGCTATCTAAATATTCACACATATCTTTAAAGAAAACAAAAATTAAAAAGACAAACACTAAAGTCGCAGATTTCTCCAAACTCTTCACCATCTCTTTATTCACATCACTCTCGTCAAGTTTTCAAATTGTCAAACCACGAAATCTCAAGCTAGTAACTCACTAGTTCTCTTTATTAAACAAATCTTATTTTATTTGTTTTTCACTTCAAACCACACCAAGCACTACCCAACAAACCTAAAATTTATTAATATTAATTAATATATCCAAACTTTAAATGTAAACATATAATTTAAAGATTCGTTTACGGATTTCAAGACAATTAAAATCATGAAGAAACAAAATATTACTTTAAACAGTAACACCTCTTTTTGCATTTCAATTACCACGTGTGATAACTTTTTGGCTTGCTCTTAATAATTATGGAGCGTGGCTACATGCAAAATGGTATGCTGACAACATCTTTTAAGCTCATAAAACAATCATTATTACAACCTATAATTAGGGGTGGACACAAATCGGATCGGGTTGGGTTTGCCTTAATCTTACTCAACCTAACAATCTGACAGGTTGGAATAATTAGACCCAAGTCGGGTTATAGATCGGATGAACCCAACCACTTCGGATTGCATCGGATTGTCGGGTTATTCGGATTGGTTAATCTTGATGTCTTTAATCGGGTTGGTTTCTGGTCAACTTTGAGTCCGGTTTCATAATTTGTACTTGGATACAAATAGTCTCACCCTTTAAAATAAATAAAAATAAAAAAACATACTTTTTCTTTCCCAATAACCCTACAATTTCACTATAAAAAATTTAACATTACCATACAATACCACTCATATCCAGTGATGACACCCAAAGCTCTTGTAACTTCCCAAAAAATTGAAGATAAACAAGAGAGAGTTCAGTAATATATCAAATATATATATATATAAGAATTAATAACTTGAGAAGGAACTTGTTCCTACATATTCCAATCCCTAAACGAATTGGTAACATGTATTCGCTGAGCTCCAAAGCATGAATCTATGACTCATCAACCTCCTCAGATAGCTATCCGATAAGCAAGAACAATAACCACATTCTTAATCCAATTAATCCTCCTTTTTGAGTTGCTATATAGCCTTGACGCATTAATCCTCCTTTTTGAGTTGCTATATAGCTTTGACGCTAACTTGTGTATGAAACAGAGCATCTCAATAGCCTGAAAATCAACTCTGGCATTAAATTTGTCTCACAAAATACACCCCACCAAGTTGATACCCATATAAATCAACTTCTACAAGCACTATAACACCAATTCGAATGAGGTCAACCACCAAATCACCAATCCAGAAAGCACCATCACCGGGCTAGCACCACTTTTAGAAATCAAATGGAAGAAATAATAGGGCAAACCAATCACCACATTGTTGGAAAAAAATAGAGAATAAAAAGAAACACAATCACCAGAACACGAGATTTACGTGGAGAACTCCAAAATGAGAGAAAAATCACGGGCTGTTAAAGACAAGAAAACTTCATTATATGAAAAATTATTACAATCATATAGACTTTTTCTTCACTCCAAAACCCTAAATAAACACCCACACTCATTCAAGTATTTCCCAACTCACACCTCTTATAGAGGAATTTACCTCACTTTCATTAGAGGAAATTACATCGATAAATTACCACCTCACTTGAGGAATTTACCCTTGTAAATTATCACATCTCTAGAAGAATTTTACCTATACTAAATACAATACTTGAGATATACTCACTCTGTATTGTGGAATACTTATAACCAAGGAATAATCTCCTTTATATAGCTCCTCAAGCCTTCTCCCAACTTGTCCCTAAGCAATATGGGATGCTTGCTTTTAGAATATTTCTAGAGATCTCCTTTTATTTCTTACCTCTAATAGAGATTCTCTTCCATTCCAAGACTTACTATAATCAATAGGATTTCTTGCCTTTTCTTTTAGATTTAGAAATAATTTATTTACTAATTTATTTAGCTAATATTTAACAAATCTCCACCATGGCTAAATAAACTTTCAACATTATCTCTTGCCAACAACCACAACCCTCAAACCAGAGAATTAACATACACCACGATAAAAAGTGCTACATCTTAGAAAGTGTTACCCAAGTGTAGGTAGTCTTAAATAATATAGTCCTCGGTGAGTCCAAGTATCG
>JANKKB010000733.1:1329-12344 GCA_026225775.1 Bursera palmeri
ATTGATAACGAACTTATCAGAGGAAATGAAATTTCAACATCTCTGTTGAATGCTATTGAAGGATCTAAACTTTCGGTAATCATCTTCTCAGAGAACTACGCCTCTTCTCGATGGTGCCTTGATGAACTTGTGAAGATACTAGAATGCAAAGAAAAGTACGGCCAGATTGTAATACCGGTTTTCTATCGAATAGATCCATCGCATGTAAGGAAGCAAACTGGGAGTTTTGCTGAAGCATTTAGAAAGCACGAAAAGGAGAGGGTAGAAAAAGTGCAAAGCTGGAGAGCGGCTTTGACTGAAGCAGCCAATCTATCTGGTTTTGATTCAAATGTCATTAGGTAATTATTACTACTATCACTTCTTGTTGATTTTCTTTTTCTCTCCCTCTCTCTTTAGTGTAGGACAAGACTGAAAAATAGTTTTAGCAAGAAGCAATGTATAAATTTCCCAAAACTCATATTTTATTTTATTGAAATTGAAATTGAGAGTTTAACACGATAAAATCCACCTAGAATTTACCCTCAAAACTTACAAATAGGTTTTAGAATTATCAATATTGTTGTGTAATTGATCTCCTTAATTGAAAAACCTATCTATATAAAACTCAAACTTNTTGATCTTTTATTCTTTTAATCTATTTACCATAGAAGCACACTCAAATCCATCAGAAAAGGTATTAACATACGTTAGTTGATCTAGTTCTTCTGTAACCTCTGTGTGAAAAAAAAAAAAAAAAATTCAAGTCATAGACTAGTATGGGACAAAAACAATTTGCCCGCAAGGTTTTGGCTAAATTTTTTTTAAAAAATAAAATAAAATCAATCCTGTCTGGCGATTACTTTTTAACCTTAGGGTTTTTTGTATTGGATTGTGCCATGTGGGGTTGATTTTAAGTAGTTTTATTTGGTGTTCTCCGATGGGTTTTGTTGAGTTTTGCTGATGATGTTTTGTCCGGTCCACAATGATTATTTTGTNATATTTCTAAAAACGCATGGCGCCAATAAATTGTTATTATCCTCTTAGTACTCGTAAACCTTAGATTGACTCAAAATAGGTTTCTCCTCATCTCTTGAATTTTTCATTTAATAAAGTCTTAGCAAATTAACTATGGGCCTCAAGCCCAAGTTCAAAATTATTTTGTAAAATGGAATTTTTGTAAGCCCAATTATTAACTATAAGTCTCTCTAAACCTCATTTCAATTTTTTTTTTCTAAACCAGTCAAATTTCTTAATAACAGCAAGGATTATCTCCAATAAAGATGAACCCACTATAATACATAATCATTGATTAATCTTACAAATTTATAGTTTGTTATAGATTATGTTAGCTTTGTTTTTTTTTTTTTATTGTGTTTAAATTCTTTTTAATTTCATTTGTTAGGCCCGAGTCTGCACTGATAAAGAATATCATCAAAGCTATCTTAAAGAAACTGAATGACTTCTCAGAAGTTAATAAAGAAGATCTAGTCGGAATAGACTCAAGCATCGATCAGATTAAAGAGTTATTAGAGTCTACAAGTGTTCGCAAGATAGGAATTTGGGGCATCGGTGGTATAGGCAAGACAACTCTTGCTCGTGCAGTATATGACAAAATCTCTGGACGTTTTGAAGGTTCTTATTTTATTGAAGACGTTAGAGAAGCACAAGAGAAAGATGGTAAACTAATTCACTTGCAAAAAGAAGTTCTTTCTACAATATTAGGGGATAAATGTCCTAATATAAATCTCACATTCGTAAAAGATAGGCTAAGCCGTAAAAGAGTTCTTATTGTTTTTGATGATGTGACATGTGCCTCCCAAATAAAAAAGCTAATAGGAAATCTTGACGGCTTGGATTCAAGGAGCCGAATTCTTATAACATCAAGAGACAAACATGTCCTTGAAAGTTGTAGGGTTGATTATGTACATATGGTTAGTGGATTATGTCATCATCATGCACTTCAACTTTTTAGTCTATGTGCCTTTGGAGAAGATCATCCTAGAGAAGATTACTTTGAGCTATCACGTAAGGTGGTTATTTATGCTGCAGGCGTTCCATTAGCACTTATAGTTTTAGGTTCATTTCTATATGGCGACAGAACAGAACAAGATTGGGCAGATGCAATTAGAAAACTAGAAGAAATTCCTCATGGAGACATCCAAAAGGTGTTAAAAATAAGTTATGATGGATTAAATGATGAAGATCAAAATAGTTTTCTAGATATTGCCTGTTTCTTTAAAGGATGGAATAGAAATCTTGTCAAAGATATCCTGGATGCGAGAGGCTTCTATCCACAATTATGTGTACTAATTGATAGGTCACTTATATCTATATCATCTTATGATGACACCATAGGAATGCATGATTTACTTCAAGAAATGGGCAGAGATATTGTTCGGCAAGAATCTCCAAATTCTCCTCGCAAACGTAGTCGGTTGTGGCGTCACAATGATATCTATGATGTACTAAGCCGAAATAAGGTCAGAGCTAAGAACATTAAATTTTAATTTTAATTATTTTTATATGTGAGATATGTCTGGTAAATTCTTAGTTTATAAAATATTAGGTCAAGTCTAGTCCAAGAAATACAGAGATTGAAATAATATATTAATATTGTGAAAAGAGAGTTTAAAAAACAAATTACTTGTTTGTTTGACTGCTAATTAAATACAGTTAGTTTAAAGCTTTGATACTAATTTAACATCTTTTCTTGATTATTAGGGGACTAAAAAAATTCAAGCCATATGGTTGGATATGTCTCAAGTAGAAGAGATGAATTTGAAGCCTGATGCTTTTGCAAAGTTGAAAAATTTGAGACTCTTTGGAGTATATAGCAATTTTGCTGTGAACAACAAGTTGCATGATTTTGATCGCCTTGAATCTGATTTCAATGAACTAAGATACTTGTACTGGCATCATTATCCGTTTAAATCGCTGCCACCCAATTTTGATCCGAGGAGTCTTGTTGGACTTGACATGGCTTATAGCGATGTTGAACAAATTTGGACCGACGCCCTGGTATGCTTTGTTATTACAGTCTTTTGTTGCAAATTATAAATAAATATTTGAGATATTGCTAATTTGTTTGTTTGTTACAGAATGTTTCCAAATTAAAACGCATTGACCTCCGAAACTGCAAACATCTATTCAAAATCCCAGACTTCTCAAAAGCCTCAAATCTTGAGAAATTGATTCTCAAAGGCTGTACAAGTTTGTATGAGACTCCATCTGTTTGGAATCTGAATAAGGTTGTTACTCTGAATCTTAAAAACTGCAAGAGTCTCAGTAGTTCTCCCACTCAAATTTACTCAAAATCTCTAAGAAAAGTTATTTTTTCTGGCTGCTCAAGTCTCGATATGGTTCCAGAGATCCCATGTAATGTTGAAGAGTTATATTTAGATGAGACTCCAATAAAAGAATTGCCCCCATCAATTGGGTGTGTATCTCATCTAAAAGTATTGACTCTCAGAAATTGTTCAAGGCTTGAGAGCATCTCAAATGACATTTGCAAGCTGAAGTCTCTTAAAATTCTTCAACTCTCTGGGTGTTCGAAACTTGAGAGATTGCCAGAGATCCCATGTAATGTTGAAGGGTTATTTTTAGATGAGACTGCAATAAAAGAATTGCCCTCATCAATTGGGTGTGTATCTCATCTAAAAGTATTGAATCTCAAAAATTGTTCAAGGCTTGAGAGCATCTCAAATGACTTTTGCAAGCTGAAGTCTCTTGAAAATCTTTACCTCTCTGGATGTTCGAAACTTGAGAGATTGCCAGAGATCCCATGTAATGTTGAAAGGTTATTTTTAGATGAGACTGCAATAAAAGAATTGCCCTCATCAATTGGGTGTGCATCTCATCTAAAAGTACTGTATCTCAACAATTGTTCAAGGCTTGAGAGCATCTCAAATGACATTTGCAAGCTGAAGTCTCTTAAAATTCTTCAACTCTCTGGATGTTCAAAACTTGAGAGATTGCCAGAGATCCCATGTAATGTTGAAGAGTTACATTTAGATGGCACTGCAATAACGGAATTGCCCTCATCAATTGGGTGTGTATCTCATCTAAGAGTACTGCATCTCAACAATTGTTCAAGGCTTGAGAGCATCTCAAATGACATTTGCAAGCTGAAATCTCTCAAACTTCTTTCTCCCTCTAGATGTTCGAAACTTGAAAGATTGCCAGAGATCCCATGTAATGTTGAATGGTTAAATTTAAATGATACTGCAATAAAAGAATTGCCCGTATCAATTGGCTGTGCATCTCATCTAGAAGTACTGTATCTTGAAAATTGTTCAAGGCTTAAGAGAATCCCAAATGACATTTGCAAGCTGAAGTCTCTTAAAATTCTTAAACTCTCTGGTTGTTCGAATCTTGAGAGATTGCCAGATGACTTTGGGAATTTGGAAGCTTTGGAGGAGCTTAATATAAGTGAAGCACCATTATCAATTATACATTCGAACAACCTTCGTGAATTATCACTGCAGAGATGTAAGTTTCAACAGCCTAATGATTTGTTATTGCATAGTCTATCGCGATTGTGCCGCTTGAGGGAGTTAAAATTGAGTGACTGCGGTATCACGGAGTTACCCATTAGCTTGGGCCAGTTATCCTCACTACAACGCTTAGACATATCCAAAAACAACTTTACGACTATGCCAACAAGCATCATGAACCTTTCCAGGTTGAGTCTACTTGTCATAAGCAATTGTAACATGCTTCAATCCCTACCAGAGCTTCCAAATTGTGTCACCTTCCTACAAGCAGATGGTTGCACATCATTGCAAGCAGTTTCAAGTTTGGCGAGACCATTTTGGGGAAGTTTCTGTTTCTTCAACTGTCCCAAAGTTGGTTGGGATACAGTGGTTAATAAACAGAGTTTTCAAGACCCAACTCATATACGGGAAGTTACGGTCAGTCTCATTTGATTTTCTTTTTCTTCTCTTTGCTTAATGAAATATCTAATTTGACGTAACATGCTAAATTGACGATTTTTATGATGCAGTATAAGCTTTTGGGGGAAGATGGTTCTATCAGTTTCCCTGGAAGCGAAATTCCAAAGTGGTTTAACTTTCACAGTAGTACATCTTCTATAATGTTATCACCAGCACCAGGTTCTTTAATTCATAAGCTGGTTTTTTGCCTCGTTCTAGAATCCCAAAATTTTTGTTTTGAGGGTAAACCCTACGGGCAACTTTTTGTTGGATATCAAATACATGGACGAGGACCAATCAGCAGTCTTCCCGTAGCTGTTCGTTTTTATCGTTTTCTCAATATTGAATCAGATCACATAGTTGTGGGATATATTAATAATATTTCTATAGGTTGTTACCATAGAAAAATCAAAATCAATTTCTCTTCGCATCTACGACAAGGACAAAGAGATTTATACGTCAAAGTAAAAAAATGTGGGGTTCATTCGGTTTACCAAACAGATTGTGGGAAATCAATGGAAGGTGAAGCATGTGAGGTAATTATCTGTTTTTGACTTATTTGATAGATTTAGTTGGTAATTAATGAGGTTAAATTGATATTGTTATTGTTCCTTCAATCCTCAATATATTTAATTTGTTTAATTTATTTTTGTTTTTTATTTATAGGGAAGAGGAGGAAGAGGAAGAGACGAGGAAGAGGAAGACAGTGAGGAAGAAGGGTGGGTAAGCTCTGACTCTGAGGAAGAGGAAGAGGAAGAGGAAGACAGTGAGGAAGTAGGGTGGGTAAGCTCTGACTCTGAGGAAGAGGAAGAGGAAGAGGAGAGAACCGTCGATTCAAATTCTCAAATTCCTTTACACGTGAACAGGACCAACTCAAGGTAAAAAAGATGTCTCTCTTGCTATTTTTTTATGAGCAATATTACTTTTCTCGGATAAGATCCTAAATCACCATGCCCTCAGCCCTATAAATTTCAATAAGCTCCATTACAGTTCAGAAACTATTATTAGGAATCCAAAGATTTGGGAAATTTTCTTGAATTCATTGTTTTTATTTATTATAAAAGAGTTATATTTATATAATATACAATTAATATCTATATTAATTAAACTTAATATATATCATAAAATATTGTATAAAATAATTAAATTAAAATATTTGGATTCTAAATTTTATTTTTAAAATATTGGAAGATATTGTTGAAACTTTGAAACTTCTCCAAGGGACTTGTTAGTACTTATTAATTTCATTAAGTTAATTAAAGCTTGAGAGGAGAGATCTCCTTAATTAGTTGTCAAACCTTCAAGAGTAATTGGTACTTTTTTCAAACCATAAGAGAGGTACTTAAAAAAGAGTAATCATATCCTTTTCAAATATGATCCCTGAATGATGTTGCACTTGAGACATCTATCTCTAAGCCAATAATAATTAATTATATAAGCATATTTTACTACTTTTTTTCAAAAGTTAGGGGTAATTTTTTTTTCTTTTATCTTTCCTTATAAATGAAATAGTTTTAAAGTATAATGTTTGACTTTTAAACAATAAACGCGTTGATTTACAAATATAAGTCTGTGACATTATTTAAAATAAACAATTTGTGTAACAAATGGTAGGCTTTGACGAGTTTTGGAAAGGTTAGGGGACCAACGAAAAATGCACAAAGTATGTTCCACCTCATAATTTCACAAACCTCAGAGATAGACTGTGAAATTTTTTCTATTTTACAAAATTATATAAATACTAATTATACGTGCTACTTGAGTAAATTATGCTAGTAAACCTCATCTATATGATCAAAAGCCCCATCTAGGACTAAAATTGTACTAAAAGATAAAATCGCTATTGGTCTCTGAAACACTATGAAAAATTACTTAAAAAAAAAATTCAATTCAATTGCAACTCTTATTGCGTACTCTAGTAATGCTCATTGCATAGCTTGAACATATAAAAGATGATGATATTCAATTGTATTCATCTAGAGACTAAGGATGATGATGATTAATTTCTCTCTTTTTTTTGTATTTTAAAATTTTGGAATTTTGATCTTAGGGAGAATGTTTGAACCTTATTCGGAGATGTCCCAAACATGTGAAGCATCTAAAGATCAATCGAATTAAACACTTGAAGTTGAAGGAGATCACAAGCGTGAGCTTCTTAATTTAGTCTCTCTTGCTTTTGGTGATGTGTGGGTCCTAAAACTTGTAATTCTGGCTGGGGATGTGTAATGGAATCTATCTTACTCCTTTTTTGTTTTTCATTTTTCATTTTTTCTCATTGGTGGACCAACTCAATTTTGAGAGATGTATAAGCATGATGTGAAAGAAAGCTCATATTTGGAGTTCGCCTGTGCTTGTTTGTGAACCATTTTGTTACCATGATCGTCAGTGAAAGTTGAATTGATAATTTTTTATTGAAGTTGAAATCGATTGTTTATTTGTTTGCTTTAACTTTTTACGCGACAGTTGGCTGAGATTGTCATCCACATACTAATTTGGGTTTGGGAAAAGATCACCATCCCTAACCCGATCCTCAAAAGTTTTAATTTAGGATAGATACAAAGATTACTCCAAACCAAGAATGAGAACTCATTGTGATGCTACTCGAACATCCTTGAATTTTTTGTGGTACACCTTTATTAATCAATTCAATTTTGAATTTTTTAGTACAAAAATCCTCTCATTTTTCACATAAGGAAAACTTTAGACAAAAATAATTAAAAATAAAATAATATTATAGTATTTAGGTCGAGTCAAATTGGATCAAGGATTAAAACCCTAATTGTGGACCCAAAATGATTTTATGGCTGAGGGATTATCCCTATCACTGTAACTACTGTTCGGTGAGTTATATATATATATATAAATACCTTTATTTTTTCTTAGATAAATATCACCTAGACCCCTTTTGCATTTTAAATTGTTCTAATTTTTTAATTTTCACATCAATTATTATCGAGGCTTGGAATTTTTATTCTTATACTTTTAATTTGATTATTACGAGTTTTTCTTATTTTGAGATTTCAATCTATAGAATAATTATTGTTTAGGCTTAATAAGTTTTTTTCTTTTTTATTTTAATATTTTAATTTGTTCTAGTTTCTTTTTTATTTTTTGATTAATTATTTTTTAGGCTTAGAAAATATTAATTTTGTTTTACTAATTTACGATTTTGTCATTAACTTAAACCTACTCTAAGAGTAATGAGAATGTCATCATTCATATTTCTTCAAATCTTAGGATTATCTTTGATAGTGTCCTAATTCAGGATTATGGACGATGAATGATCTTTTCTCATAAATATGAATTTAGGTTATATTTGTTGGGTTAATGTATAATTTTTTAATGATAACTTTTATAGTATGCACTTCAATAACATTCAATAATTTTTTTACTAATAATTAAATTTTTTTAATCACACTTTAATCCCTTTTTCAATTCGAGTTAGGCAACGCAAAGCCACTTTTGCACTATTTTTTATTCATTTCGTTCACTTACTTGTAGAAAACTACAAGGTAGGCTCTTCACTTCTCTTTTTGGATGGCCTAGAACTACAAGGTTAGGATTTGTGTTATGCTTAACCAATTACATACAGTGCTTATGTTTTGCGGGACAACACTCAAGCTCCTTCAACATATTCACTGCATTCTAACACTCTATAACAAATCCCAGTAAAACAATTATAATTCTGCTTCTACTTATACAACCTCAAATTTTCTAGGTTTTTTTTTTGGTTTTTTGTAGATGGTTGGTTGGAGCAATTAGCTTGGGCGATTAAACTATTAATTTGCCATGTTCAAGCTATGGATGGATGGTTAGGTTTCTTCAATGGTCCAACATGCTTTTGTGCTGGCTTAGAAGTTGAAACTTAATTAATTTTGTTAGGGAATTAATTCGATGTTGACCCGCAAAGATATCTCATTCAAGGTGCCTAAATTACGTGCTACCAATGTTCTCATTTTATTAACAAATGTGTTTATAAGGACACTTAACCTATCATAATGATTAATCATTTATATGATTAAGCCAGAAGCAAGCGACGAGAATTAACTTGGAAATTTATTTAATTTCAACTTATAAGTGTGTGCCAACTAGCAACTGGCCGACAGATCGTTCGTCAGCCTCTTAACCACAGCCCTAAACGCCACGTTTCATCCTGAACACATGGATTCTCCCGAACACCTTGACTGCACTCTTTTCTGATCGCTCGCAGATCCACCAATAGCATGTTTCGAAGGTACCACTGCCTCATCACTTCATGTTTCACCTGACGGTTTCTTATGCGTTTGAATTGTCAATTCGGTTTAAACGATGCCGGTTTCAGGTCGATTTTGGAATTATGTTCACGTCGGAGGATCCCAAGGCGGATTGCAGCTCAGGCGAGTTTTACTGCTTTTATTAATTCGCTGCCGTTTGGTTTGCAGTAGCTAGATTGCCTTTTGTTGAAAACTTGTTTGTTCTTAAAAAGCTATTGCCATTTCCATTTATTAATTAATTAAAGGCATAGCATAAATTTAACTTGCTTGGAAGTGCTTCTGTTTTAAGTGCCTTTGAAATATCTTGTTTCGGTTAAAAAAAAAGAAAAAAAACACTTTGTTACTGTTTGGCAATGCTTTTGCCAGGGCCTAAACACTTCCATTCTGGTGATTGTCATGATCTTTTTAGCTTGGTTTTTGTTTATATTTTCCTTCTAAACATGAAATATGTTTGTGAGTGTTTATGCGTCCTTTCTATTGGTTTGGAATGTGTTTTGTTAGCCTAGTATGATAGTTTTCAGATTGATTCATGATTCTGCTGTGTTTATTGTCTCTATGATTCTTGTAGGTCGATTGGTGATGCTACATTGTTAGGTATATTGTTAATGGTTTTTTGCTGATGCTAACATTTATGAGATGCTCCGTTGTTTGGATCTGTGTGGCACAAATGCAGGGGGTTCCCTCTGTTATTACTTCAAGAAACGAATTTTCTACTGCATCCCAGCTTAATGCAGCCAACAAACCTGGTCCAACAGGTAAGCCACCTGAATCAGGGGGTAACTTTTCAAAAGTTTTTCTTGGAAGCGCTGTTGTTACTTGAAGCCTGAAGATGGTGCTATACCTCTGGAGAAAGAATTGACGGAAAATTCTAAGAAAAGCATGGAATCTGAGAAACAAAGTACAAGTACTCCAACATCGTCTGAAGGAAGTGTTGAGATGGATAGCTCAGAGTCAAAAACTAGCATGGAACCTCATGAGGAAGTAAAAGTTACAACATCTCATGTTTCACAATTTGGTGTCCTGCTGCTGACAATCATATTATTCTTGTTAGAACTAGATGACTAGATGAAACACTTTTCATAAAGTAGGTGCTCCCTTCTATTCTTACTACAATCATTACTCGGTTAGAATTCTTGTTACTCTATTTAAGTTTTCAGAACTCGGTGCTTTGGAGTTGTTCTTGCCACTCAACATGCAATTTGGAAACCCTCTTACTGCAGTACCATGTGCAGTTTCTAGTGTCTCTCACTCGATCTTTGGAAGTGTATTAGTAGGAATTTGGAGACAGACTGCCCCAAAACAGATATGTAGGATTCAAACGACATGTCAAAATCGTAGATAATCGTAGATATGTAGGCATCATTTTCCTACCGCGCCTTGACCAGGTAACTTCCAGGAAACTTCCTAAATAAAGCRAGAGACCTTTTTTTTWAAAAAATAATAATAATAATTAAAYTAAGTCTATTATGTGTATATATATAGAGAGAGAGACMGAGAACAAATCCCATATAATTTCCTTTTGGTTGTAGAGAAGAAGCTACAAGTAAAAATATCAAGATCTAGTTAAACACTAAATTACAATTCCACAACAGTCTGTCGACGATGACTTCTTCTTCTTCTTCCCGCTATTCTCCTCAACTCAAGCACGATGTCTTCCTTAGTTTCAGAGGTGAGCACACCCGCCACAACTTTGTCAGCCATCTCCATGCAGCTTTGTCCCACAAAAAGATTGAAACGTTCATTGATGACGAACTTAACAGACGAAATGAAATCTCAACATCTCTGTTGAATGCTATTGAAGGATCTAAAATGTCGGTTATCATCTTCTCAGAAAACTACGCCTCTTCTGGAT
>JANKKB010000735.1:0-11506 GCA_026225775.1 Bursera palmeri
AGACAACCTTGCTCTGATACCATGTTATCAATATAAACTGATTACATTGTATATTTAATATCAATATGCATACACATATTTATACATAAGCACTGTCTATCTTAGGAAGTTAATAAACTCACACAAATCATTCTCATAATTCTCTCCTATAATTATGCTCATAGCTCACACACAATCCCTGATATACAGCTCATAACACTCTCCAATCAAGTTAAAAAAATATCTTTAGAAAGAAAAGAAAAAAATTAGGACGCAATTCCTTTTCTTTGTTGCAGAATAATCTAGGAGTTATTCATGCTCGTATTATATCACAAGTTCTTTAGAACGCCCGAAATAATCCTACCTATCTTACTCCTAGAAAGATGATATGTAGTCTAATGTAGATTGCAATAAACTTCAATCAAGAAAATCTAACCTTAACCCGATTGACAAAAATTCCTGCCGGAGTAATGGAAAGATTGGGATTATAGGCATCAAGATATCCTTCCATTGATGCTCGTAAGCTGAAAATCAAAATTAAACCAAATTTATATGCTAAAAAAATTATACATACAGCAACAACCATGAAATGAGGGTTTTCCAAATTAGTCACATCCTGCAGACACACAACCACACACTTGCATACCCATACATATGGCATATATAGTGCACACTATATAAAAAATTACATCTACAGAAGAGATTTTTACTGATATAAGCTAAGAAATGATTCTTCTATATTAAATACAGTAAATTGAAAAGCATTGTGAAAGTTTGATCAACAATACAAAAGCTCTTCAAACTGAAAAATTTTCTTAACCATTATAAATGGGGATGCAGATATATATCATACCGTGCACAATCGGAGTTCTTTGCCAGGTATAATTTCAAATCCTCAAAGCACCTTTTCTCTAAAGGCATTATTTGAGCAGTTACAGATTCCAAAGGGATCAATTTGCAAAGAACATGGTATACCAGCAGCTGCAAAAGGATAATGGAGAGGTGTATTTACATGACTACATACAATGGTAACCCAACATTATACCATAGATGAGACAATGATTGAGAAGAAGGCTTCAAAAAAACTGACCTGGGTGAAACCACGTAAGCTATGGTGGTGTGAGGTCAATAATGGAACTATTGGAGGAAGTAACTCATCCAAATGCCTAGACTGAACCGCTTTAGATGCATGGAGGATAATATTAGCAGCTATAAACACATAGGAAGAAAGTGCCTGCATTTGATGCCCAAAGATTAATCAAATCTTGAAATACATTTTTAGTTTTTTAAAGTAAACACAAAAAGCTCTACAGCATAGACCAAGAAAATACATAAGTGTAGATGATACACCCTCAAATATGAAGGTGTATAGTAGAAGGCCACGTGGCTAGTAAGGGCTGTGGGTTAGAGAGTTTGTTACATTGGGAATTGGATTAGATATAGCTGTCAATTGTTAGTTATTGCGTTGGCTGTAGGTAGCTGTCTTTCCGTAATTCCGTTATTCTGTTTTTACTTTTGGTTATATAGTGGTAGCTGAGATGTGAGAGGATATCAAGCTTGAATACAAAACTGGAAAAACTCTGAACTTTTCTATTTTCTCTGAGTAAATTCTCTAGAATCCTTTTATTGCTTTTGGTCTCTATCAGTAGAGAAGTACTTATCATTGAAATAAAGACCTAGTATTGTCAGAGTCATGCAGAAGACTGTCCAATAATAAAAATGATGCAAAAAAAAAAAAAAAAAAAAGNAATAATAAAAATTATGAAAAAAAAAAAAAAAAAAAAGACCTCAACAAAGAAACAAACATTTGCACTCATCAATACAGTGGCTCAGGATGACCACGAACTAAGACCGTCAGATACACAAATAATCTATGCTACCACAATCAAGCTTTTTAAATGTTTTATTGCTTGCAGAAATCTAATAGCTAGCAAAATAAAATCTCAAGCAATAATATTTTACTATTACATTTCTAACCACGATTTCCATGAATGTCAATGCATGCATCCACTATGTTTACAATTATTTTTCAAATTTAGTCCAATGTAGGTGTGAAGATGATTGCAGAGGGCTAAAGAGCTACAAAAGCTAAACCCATCAACTATCTATGATAGCAAATTTGACAGCCCACAGTTATAATTTTGAAACATCTCTAACAATTACCCAAACCATAAGACTCAGAACGTAGGAGATACAGAGTGAATTGACACTAACACAAGATTTACCTGTGGTCTCATGTCATAATCTCGTAAAATAGGAACTAATTGCTCTCCAACCTGACAGAGAAGCAATAATTCAAAAATTAATGAAATCATCTATTCAACACATGCAACCAACAACATAATGATAACTAGAAGGTTCAAAGTAACCAGACCAATTTTGCATAACAAGACAAGTATTACGTGGTCCACTAAGAATGAAGTATGAAAATTCCAAATATAATAATTCGCATTGAGTAAAAAAAAAAAAAAAAATTCATGAGCAAGGATGATCAGAATAAAAACACATAAGAGGTTTAGAAAATGCTTTTAACCCTTTTGGTTCAAATACATTTGATACGGTCCCGAGTTAAGGATCGAGTGATGGGTCTATGGAAATACAAACTGGAATTTAAGGAAGGTGAATTGGTTTTNGTTATCATGGGTTTTCTTACGTCGGCCTATTGTTCCAGGCTTAATAGGAGAGAACCTGGTGATCTCCTGAATTAAAGTACTCAAAACTTTATAATTTTTCTGATATATTATTATGTAAGCGAAATGCTTTTAAATAGAGTTTTGATGGCTAACCACCCCTTACAAATAGGAAGATCATAGAAAAATGATGGAGAAAAATCTCCAAAAATTAAGGAAAATATTTGGCTAATACTAATCAATTGGGATAACTCCAACTACCAGTANCTATCACATTATTAGCAACAGAACAGATAAATAACATAAAAATAAGAACTACTATGACTGGAGCTACTCCCTTGACTTTGACTTGGTCTTCCCATGAGTGAAGCGTTTGTAGACAATAGGAGAGCTGTTGGGTTGTTGGGCTGCATTCTGATTCTGGATTGATGGACTATCAAGGCTTGATCCGTTAACATTAGAATTGTTGGCTAAAAGGATGCTATCAACATTGTTTAATACTTCAATATATAATTAAGGCCAATTACAAGCACTCTCCCTATCTGAATCCCACGAACAATTATCTAAAATGTGGACTTATTTAGATTAAAGTGCTTGTGTTCTGTCTATTTCCTGTGCATGAGGTCTGTGCTCCTTCAGTGCACTTGTGCAAATTTTTAACTAAGGGAAAAAATTGGCTGATCTGGCCCACAGAACAAAATAAATTTCTTACCAGTGATGGAAACTTCAAGCAAATATTAATAGCAAATGTTTCTAAGTATTGGCGAACAGAAGGTAAGTTGTTTCTCTGCAAAAAGCACAAGAAAACATATTATCTTCTTTGGTCAAATGAAAAAAGTGGAAAATGATAGTTACACTTGAACATAAGTGTAAAAATAAAAATTTAGTTCTATATAATGAATCTTGCAGTTAACATGCAAAGAAAAACAGACTCCACATTTTTCCTAAAGGGGCCCATTCCTCACTCTCTGGGGTAATGGCATTAGGCTAAACTATAGTACTACGACAAAAATATGGATTCTAGATCTGAATTACCAAACCATATCAAAGCACGTTGAGAACAAACTTTCGCTGAAATTCTATAAGATTTGAGATTCACAATATTACTTGGTGCATGTGGGAAGTAATGCATCAACACTTGTTATCAGTGTGCTATTAAATGTTCTAGAAAATAAATAATTTCAATTTTTTTCTGCAGTTCTTTTTTTCATGTATCGGTACATACTAGAGGAGAGTCCAAACTTGTAAGAGAGCAGCATGCAATAATAGTCATCTTCAAAAAGGTATTACTCGTGTCTATATTCTCATCCATCTCACTAAAGATATAAGAAAATCATATGAACCTTTATCAACATAGCTTGTCTTAGACATCCACAGAGAAATATGAACCTTTTATTGCACATCAAATGCAAGTTACACACTTTTCCATTTCAAACAAAACAATGAAATAACGGAAATATAGCTCTGCAAGAACGGACAAAATTTTGTGCCAGAAGATATGATTTTGTGAAGCAACATTCACTTACAAGGAGAGAAATATGCAAGAAACTTGCAACTTGCCCAACTATATCATGATCGACGAAACGTGACAAAACACATATCATTTGCCAAGCGCGTACCTTTCGCCTATGGATCTGTTGGAAAATACAAGTACATATAACAAGTTCAAAAATAAATTAAATGAGTTCAAAAATTCGAAGCTCCTTATAACTACTTACCCCACTATACTTTTTATATAAATCTTTTGCAAGATCCTTGTCATTTACCTGCATGAACAGTTAATGCAATCAACACTTATGATCATGTAACCATGGAGATGCATTTTTCTATTAAAAATGAATGTGAAAAGTAAAAGCATATGTGATGTGAATAGCTTTGCAAATCTATTTCTGAAACATTTAGCAAGGAAGTCAAGACCTAATCATTTTTCCATTGTCATATAAATCCTGTTTTATCACACTTTATCCTGCCTCAAATTATTTCACATTTAGACCATCAAACCTTTCCACACCTAGAAAATTGAACTCTGCAATTTCATCCAAGAATTTTGATTCTTTTCCGTGCAGGCTATTGGCTAATTAATATATTCCGAAGTTACCTGACCAAGTTTAATACTTCAGTACCACAGATAAAAATAAATACCACAAAATCAAGAAGGTCCAGCAGAAACAATTTGCCAGAGTAAATAGCAGCCTGACAGTCTTCATTTGCATTGGCTGATCCCACCATATCATCCGGATTACCAAGCTTGTTAAACAGAACAGCAACAGACACACGTGCATACAACTCAGTGTTGATAAATGTCTGAAAGAAAAAATCTCCTATTAGTGCCAAACATTTTTAAACTCCCAGAGAGCACTTATACCACCATGCATGGCCAATGTATTACAATAAAATAAGCACATCATCACCAACCACACTAATATTATCACGGTGTCTGCAGTCACATGACAGAGCAAGGTACTTTTGACCAAGTTATTCAAAAAGTCAGTATTAGAAAAAAGGTGCATTTATGTTGACAATAACACTAGCAGTCAAACTCATCAAAATAATTCCTTGGATGATAAAAGTATCCAAAAACATTTTGTGGAAAATTCTAACACCTTCACTACAACATATGTAAAATTAATAAATAATTAAAAAGAGAGAGAGAGAAAAAGAAAAAAAAAAAAAGAAGGCCCCTTCAAACTACTGGTATATGTGCAATTCATATATCCAAAACAAATAAAATAAAATAAATAAAAACAATGAGTCTTAAGAAAATCTAATTATCAATTCACTACATCTAAACCTCTAATATTGTCACTGGCCTTTGTGGATATGTAATCTTCTTCCCCCAAATGCAGGAGATAAAATATTTTTAAAAATACAGATTTGTAATTAAGTAAATATTTATCAGACCTTAATTTACTTACCAAGCAAATTCAAAGAAGCTTCTACAAGTTTCATTGTGGATAATTATAGTGCATAGGCTAGATACTTGGGGGATCAACCCTAGACAGAACATGCATGATGTATGAATCAAAAAGATAATGATAATTACAAGAATATAAGATGTACCAGAAATTAAAGGGATATAGAAGTGATCTGAAAATGTCATATGAGTCTTAAGTATCATTTTCCAACTATATGCCATTCAACTTGGTCCCAAAACAAAATTGCTTCTAAATGATACCCGACCCTTCTAAATGGACTTCAAGGTGATAATCAGACCAGAATGCATTCAATATAAATGGAGATAGTTATCAAGTGAACGAGAAATGGAAGTCAAATTAATGATAATTTTGCTAACATACTTCTGTAAGCTCCGGGTCTGGGCTTTTTGCCAACGATGATACTTCAACTTTTGCATCGTAATTGTCACCTAATTCAGCTTCAAAATCCTCATCAAATGCAACTGACAAGGAAAAAATTCAGATTGAGAGTGATTTTATAGTTTAGAGCAATAAAAATTAAATAATTTACAAACTCTAACATAAGGACGCACCAGAACCATAGAGTGTTAGCAGCCTGAGTTCTTTAATGTAGAACTTTATGGTCCTAGGATTTGAGAGCCATAGCCCTGTTAAATGTAATGCTGCAAGACGAATTGTACGCGGACTTTTTGAGCCTTCCTCAAGAACTTTTTCAACAAACTGCAAGAATAAATAGGTAACAATTATTTCGAGTATGTTCATGATATAAAATATTGTAGCTCATGCACAAGAAAGATTGTGAACTACATACCCACTTCAGAGGCCCAGGTTCATTTTCCATTATATGCATCCCCTCATCACTAAACACTGAAGAATGCAAGACAGAAGACAAAAGTGCAGCAATAGGTGCAATCCTCCGCTTGTTGCAGCTGACATGCAATATCCAAGAGGAACGAACCAAACGCCACATCATCTGATTAAAAACAGAGTCATGAGATGGTACCTCTTCTGTCCAAACGAAAAAATCATAAACCAGAACTGAAGACTCCTGTACACAAATTTCATTTTCTCTTAACAAAATTTTGAAATCCTATTGAAGTAGTAATATGCAATCAAAAAATGGATGAAATATTGTTTTGAGAATGTAGTTGCACCCAACAACCCTCACAACATAATTCGAGTCCTCCATGGGCGTCACTTTCCAAACCCAAACCCCTCTCCTCCACACAAAAGTATCAAGATAACAAGGGAAGAAAAGAAAAAGAGAACTTCTGAATATCATTGTGCCAGCATTAAGGATTTTGAAACCATTTCTCACCCTTGCATCGAAAATACAATGCAATCACAGAGTCATATTAAGGCTCAATAAACAATTATGTGCATAAGAGTAAGCACATAGACAAAGTGGAAATTATGGAGTGCACCTGCGAATCCACACCAGTGCCTGAAGAAACAACTGAATCCAACTTTCCAGAAGCAAGCAGGTCCAAAGTCAACCTGACTGATCTCAACATGGGCAAAACAGAACCTTCCCCAGCATTCTCAAGGCTGTGAATTTATTTTGAGATGATTTTTTAAAATTTAAAAAAAAAAAAAAAAAAAGAACCAATGTCAATATACTAATTATAGGTACAATTTGAAAAGCAATAGAAATTGAATTTCGTACCGTTAATGAAAGCCTAAATGTTTGTTCACATATACTTGCAGCCATTTGAACAAAGAACCAGCAAAAGTTCCTTTACAATTTGTTTTATATATATATATATACATTCACTGAAGAACTGCCCCAAAACCTCAATATAAATGAAAACATAATATGAAACCATCAGTACAAGCTAGCATATCTTGTTCCCTACCTATCAACAAGGTCATCAAAAATGCATTTGATCACAGCATCTGAGAAGAAAGAGCTACTAATTTCTCCATTTTCAAGGGCGTAGTAAGGAAGTGATAATAGAGATTCTAGGCAAAGCCACTGTAAACAAAAATATAGTTACTATCTTTTACTTAAAAAAAAAAATGAATAGAATAAGTAAAAGTGAGGATACATGCATAGTTCTAGATTCTAAAAGTTCTATTGAAAATAAAATTGAGACACCCTTACAGAAATCACTACAAAGAAACGGAGTAATTAGCCAACAGAAATGGTCCAGCATAAGAATATAACCAAAATGCCAATTTGTAGATGAAAAAGCAAACAAAAGGAGTGCCAATAAAATTGAACGGTAATTAAAAACAAAGATTTGTCACCTTCCAGTTGAGTAAAATAGCCCTACGAGTTTGTGCCAGAACTCCAACATCGAGAAGCCTATTGATATTCTGAAGAAAAGAAAGAACCCATGAATCCAACCAAGGTTTGCCTTCAACTGCTGGTAGCATTAACTTATCATTTTCACGGATGAAACACAAAGCTTGAGGAGAGACCAGCAATCTCAGTACAGAAACTAATGCTTCATATGCTGCAAGACAGATTTCCGCTCCAGTCTGGTTTTAGGGATTCAGACAGCTTAGTGACATAACTAATAGAAGTTTTTAGGGTAAAATCCCCTCATGTGAGAATCCACCAACATTTCTAGGAGGGTAATTCATTCAAACTAAAGCATACCTCAGAATCATGAATTGAAGATGTAACAGTCTTCTGGAAGAAGTTCCACAAAAAGATATAAGCAAATTTTAATGATGCATCAGTTTTAACACGTGCACACCATGATGATATTGATGCAACAGCTCTGACAGACATTATCTGTTCATCCATAAAGAAAATTATATTTAAAAGGTATCATTCCAGTGTGTTTCACGATAAACATTACCCACCAATAAATTACAAATCTCATTGGCTTTCTCTTTGAGTCCGAACCAAAGACAAGAATAAAAAACAAAAAAGAAGGTTAATATGGACAAGCTCGATAGAATTAATACATTTTAGGTATCTTTTCAGGTACAAACTGGCAGATTTATCACGAAGAGTATTTGATTAAACAACTGTAAAAATTCTAAATATTGACTGACGTAATTATCTGAAGTTGTTTGTGAAAAATACAAGAATGCCTGATGAGGAAACCATTTATAAATTAATTAAAGTGACTTAAACTTGAAAACTGAAAAACAAAAAACTACAGCATATTTACACTCCTAACAAGAACAGTATAACAGTATAGAAAAAACATTGATGCATTGGCTCCAAGAGAATTGTAGAGAACTAGAACAAGCTTCACAGAGTGCAAAGTGAAGATTCAGTATAAGTGGATGAAATAGATGAGCATGTTGTAATAAGACTCTCATTACGATATTAACTTAATGAACTGCAGATAACTGAAGTTAAAAGTAATCCTACAGCTTGCAACACAGCAGTGGTGGTGGAAGATGACAGCCTACGTCGACTAGGACCTCCAAGTTTTCCTCTGACAGATTCAGGTAGGCTTGTATCATTAATCATACTGGACCAAAATATGGAACAAGACGAGTTGGCAAAAGAGACCAGCTCCTCCTGCATACCAGAGAAAAATCGATGTATAAAAAATGCCAGTAATAAGCAGTTATATACAAGCCATGTCATTTAGTAAGGAAATTTAAAAGGGTTAGTGCTCCCACTACCAATATAGAAAGGAAAAGGTTTGCTAAGTTCTCATAACTAATGGAAGCTTCTGCATAAATAAATTTATCTACTGTCTTAGCCGAGCCAACTTCTGATTTGGTTCTGAATCTTATATCACATTCATCAGATCTCTCCTGCATTATCTGAATCTCTAAAACCAAGCTCAAAGTAAGGATGAGAAACTTCACAGGTACCCACTCAACACAATTGTTCTGATTGCAGATATCGATACCAACATTTTGAATGAACTGTAGAAGCCAGCATAACGCAAGTATTAGAATCAACTAAACCAAAATTTTACAAGAATGATGTGCCCTATAGCAATTAAAATGTAGCATAACAATATACAAAATAATAAGACATGTTTATGCATAACTACACGCAAAAGGAAAAGACAGGTATAAAATTATTTTTTTTAAAAATGATAAACAAGGCTAAAAATGTTATCAAACTAGATGCAATAATCGAACTTGAGATCCTTGGTAGTAAACCATTAAATCCAATAGGAAATGGGAAAGATAGACAATGTACCCCAATGATGAATTTAATATATATATAATATGAAGATTGAATGTCCAAATGCACGAAAATAACATCATAATGCAGGGAGAAAATATTAAAGAAAATAAAGGAGACATCATAATTTTCACAATTCGATACACAAGTTAAAACCTCCAAAGCTTAAACATGCCAACAAATTTGAAGTCATTGATGTCCAAAAATCCACATAAGAAGAGTTCATTAATGGCACTTTCAACTGCACTCCCAATTATGTATGTTAGAGGATAAGGAACAAAGCAGTCGAAATAAGAATAGAGTCACCAAAAGAGAAGGCAAACCTTCAATATAGGGGTTAAATGATTTTCCTCCTTGATTACAAGAAAAAACACTCTTGCCCATCTTTTGACCTCAAATTCCCAAGAATCCAAGTCTTCGTCATCATAAGTCACAAAAGCACCACCCAAATAAAGATGACTTGTAAAATGTTTTGGGAAGTCATGAAGACTCTTTAAAAGCATCTTCTGGGTTTTGCAGCAGTCAGCAGAGTGCTGCTCATCACATACCGAAAGCCATTCTTGTACTCTAGCTCTTAAGGAACCTGAGAAAGAGAGAGAGAGAGATTATTGCTTGTTATAATATAAGACTCTGAATTGACACACACAAGAAGATATAATCATATCAGTTCTGTTAAGTTTGTCACTTTCCTAAAAGCTTAAGCTTATAAACGTGGGCTTAACTTGAATATTTAAACCTCTAATACATCCTCTCACGTGCAAGGGCCTCACGTGCATTTGCAGCATGGACTAGACCGAGTCTCACCTGCCTCAGCAACTTTTACAAGTGGATCAAACAATAACTTTTTTATTTTTTAATTAAATGACACGGAGGGGATTTGAACCTAGACCATTGGTCACTATGGCTCTGATACCATGTTAAGTTTACCGCTTTCCTAAAAGCTTAAGCTTATAGGTGTGGGCTTAACTTGAATAGTTAAGTCTCTAATAAGTTCTAATACAGGTAGACGGAGAGAGAGACTTTTTTAAGATTATCCTGTACGATAGATATGAAGGAGAACATTGAGTATTTTACCTACCACCACAATCAGTAAATTCTCGTGGCAGTGCTGAAATGAAGTGCAAGAGTATCTCCAGAGGAACATCCAACGTACACACTAAAGAATGAGCAGCCTCCAGGATTTTCTCACAAACTGGAAACAATAATTAAAGGTATGACAAAAATCACACTAAAATTTTAAATAAAACACTTTAAAAATTAAACTGCCAAAGAAAAAATATCACGATCTAACCAGATTATGATTAAAGACCTCGAAGACGATAATTAGGATTGAAATGTTGTTTGCTGCTCTCAATAACAAATCTCAAAACATCCAGCAAGTCTGATTTATCATTACAAGGAAAACTTTCTGAAGAAGACTTTAGTTGGGCCTTTTCAGAAGAAGCATCTCCATGCCATGCTGCTGTACTGTCATTATATGTTTCAACTCTGCGAGCAGCTGCAGCAATGCATGCTGCAAGTGCCATCAGTCCAACTCTACCAAAAGACTGCCGTTTGCCAGCGGATGCTAACTTGCTTAAAAATGCAATCCTCTTCCTGAAATCACATGATAAACTCACACATATCAGCCACTTCCTAACCCTAACAGTAATTCTTCAATACAGGGCATTAAAACCATCCCCAGAGTTAGTGGTTCTCTGTACTTTTTATTTTTTCTTATTTTCTATTCCTTCTACTTTGGTAGGAGGTGACGGTAGGGTTGTTAAAGGTCTACTTGGCGCACCACCACAAAAGTTAACCTAGAACTTCCATGGGAAGAAAATAAGGCCTCAAAGAAACCAAAATCGTAATATAATTCAACACACATGCGC
>JANKKB010000735.1:11534-24050 GCA_026225775.1 Bursera palmeri
AAAAAAAAAAAAAAGAAAGAAACTATGCCTTATTGACATCCAGCCAAATGCCATAATGTTCTGGGAAAGAGTAATCCCAGAAACTGGGAAATATAGTTTGAATCCATAATAGAGGGAAAGATTTGGTCCCAATAAATGTAGTTGGCCCATTGTGCAAAAAAAATTAGAAGATATCATCTAATTCTATTCCTTAAAAAGGCTATAATAAACTCATCTTTCACCCATTTAAAACTTCTGCCAAAAGAAAATAAGAAACTTGTTTATAGGCCGGAGCTTCTTTCCTTAGCATTATCTTTTCTATAGGAAACATTTTGATTACATAGGATGGAAGTTTCAAATAATGAGTCAAAGTAACTAGGATACTACATTACATCAAAATTGAGGAAGCAATAGCCAATAGAACTCATTCTTTTATGTGTTAACATGCCAAGCATAGTCCCAACTGGATTCTTTAAGGTGAAATCATTCTCTCCATATCACGCGAAGTAAGATATAAGGATTCACATCATCACACCTTCCTTAATGCTTCAACTCATATTATACTATATAATGAAAATTCAGCAGGCACACGCTGCCATACCTTGCATTTAGGGAACTTGTATATTGATGTATAAACAGAGCCGCAGCTTCAATAGTTCTTGAGGAGTAAACTCCTTTTACACCTAATAAAAACACCAAAATTGTTACTAGTCAATTTAGTGAAACACAATATATTAATTGGTTCTTTTAGCTCGTAAAATGGAAAATACAGAAAAGAATTACGTCATTTTAAGAGAGAAAAAAAATATATATCTGGAATATTTATATATATGAAAAAGGAAGAATAAAGCTCTACCAAAAACCATAGCATTGCATTCTGCAATAGGACAAACCCAAAACTTTAAGAGGGATAGAATGTACAAAGACTATAACATGAAACAATAGAATACAATAATTAATTTGTTCTCGCTTCTTGGGCAATGATGGAAAGTCCAGAGTGAAGAAAATCTTATCACCCATAAGATCACACTGATGTCAAGCCAATTTTCCCAACTCCCCACCAAAAGCAACAAATATAAGTAATAAATAGACAAGTGAATCTGATAGGGGACTCCAGAAATTTCTTAAGAGTTTTGATGGAGTTCAAGAGAAACAATTGAGATCTCAGGGCAAAAAAAAATCTATCCAAAATAATACAGAAATAAACAATAATATCTTACACCCTTAAGCGTTAGAGAAAAAGTTCTGAAATTCTGACAGCTCAAACAAGAAATTGACAATAAAGAATAATAACAATACGAATAAGAGTGCCCCCCCATCAACGCCTGAGGCTGACTTTTGTTCAGAAAATGAAGAACAGGATGGGTCAGTATTTCATATCATAGCCAATCCAGAGTCATGCGACACAATTCTTGCTTAAGTGTCTTTTATGCCTTCAAGCATCTAAACCATAGAGTTCTGATTAAAATTCCAAATCATAACCCATGGTAGCAATATGCTATACTTCCAGAAGTATAAAGGCTAGTGCACATGGAAAAACAAATGAAATGACTTCCCCATCTCATATAAGCTAACTAACTCTTTTCAAGTTATCTCCTAAGAAATAATATGATACAATCAAGTGTGCTTGAAGAGTAAATATAGTATCCAAGACCATTCAAATCAAGAACACACCAAAATCTTTGTGGTGCACGGGGTCATTCAACCCTTCCATGAATGAACCAAGAATAAAACTTTCAGGCACTGCTTTTGTATAGTTTCCATAATTCTTCCACTCAATGCCCAAAAATGATTGCATGATCAAGCACCTAACTGCATAACCAAGGGTACAGGAGAAAGAAATTAAAAACAGAATGTAGAAATTATTATCTGAAGGATGATATTACATGGTTTAAAGTATAATGGTTTCTAAACTAGTAGAATGATTCATCCATGTAAATTGTTATGCTAACCCACTGATACCTTGAGGATTACTATGATGAAACCCCCGTTCCCACAGAATGGACAACCAACTAAAAATTTCAGCCGAAGTTTCCATTGGATTTTGTTGAGCTTCATTAATAGAGCTTGGACAGTTATCAGAAAACTGAAGTAATAAGGTTACCTGCAACAAAATATTAGTATTAAGTGTAGAACTGAGGGTTCAATCCATAATAAAATTAATAATTATTTAATATTGAACTTTATTTATTATCTAGCAAAGTACTAAGTGGTTTTCATGTTACCATATCTATAACCGACTGGATCACTTTATCTGAACTGAAAATTCTTAAGAAATCAGTTTGATTCCATAAAGAATAGTTAAAAATGTGTCGCTACCTGGTGACTCCAAGCAGCTTCTACAAGATGAGTACCATACTCTTCAAGCATTTCATAGAGCAGTATGAAGGCCTCCCATTGCTGCCGACCCCTCAAGCCTGAATCAATTGAAGTGCAGAGGTTTCCCATCCCCAGCGACTTGGCCTCCTTGGCAGCCCACAGCTCCCTTTTTGTCATACCTCGTGTGCTTGGATGCTTTTCTTGAGAATTCCTCTCTGAAACACCAGAGTAGAGTTGATTTTCTCGAGTTATCTGCAGCACTCTCTTCAATATATGTATCGACTGCTTCCTCACCAAGCCTTCTTCATCAACCTGACAAGTACATCAGAAAATTATTTTGACAAACCACTTAATAACACAAATGAAAACAAAAGCAAAGTAATAAATCTAAGTGCTATGATTATCAACAACTCAACAAGTATAAACGAGAAGTGGAAACAAGAATGTGGGCAAGTACCAATCCTCTTCTTATTTCATCCCAAAACACTTTCTCAGCACTTATGTCAAATTCTTCCGCTCTGCCACTCCAGTCAACATTTCCAGATCCTTCTGTGAAGGGGAAAACTGACAAATATAGGGAGAGTACACTATAGGCATCTCTTCTCTCCAAAGGCCCAAGAGAAAACAGAGTTTGGCAGCACTTCCAAATTTTCTCAAAGAACCAATTCCTGAAAGTGGCCAAAAGAGAATTAGAAACAATAAATCCATACCTCATTGGTTAAATAAAAGTAGGATTCATGTAATTGGCAGCATTTGAACATTCTCTGGATCTACCTAGAAATTGTACGAGTATGCCCAATTTCCAAGGAGGGGCAGACAACAAAAGCTTTAATAATAATAGGAATGAGAAAGCCAATTGCACAAGAACGGTGTTCCAAACTTAGCAAAAGCAATTGCTCAGTTAGGTTACACAAATTCCAAAGCAAATTTGCAGCAAACTTTTCTGCATAACAAGACCCATTTTCCAACACTGATTTTGTGTTCAGAGCAGCTTGAAGACTTCCTAGAGCAGCATCCAGTATTAAGGTTAAAATATGGCATGACGATGACAATGAAAATGACCTACACAAAAACAGCATGTACTCTTTATCCATATCTGAAGCATTTATCTGGTCCTCTGACCCCCTGAAAAGTGAGGAACTACCCCATTCAATGATATCTGATCCTTCATTTTTAAGCATACCCAATGAAAGACCAACTGAACAGAAAATACAAGGCACCAAGGTTTCTTCCAAAACTTCCCAGGTATTAGTCTTGGAGACAACATCAAAAAATGATTCTGTAATCTACAATAAAAGTAAAATTAAATAAATAAAAAAGCAGAACAAAAAAAAAAAGGCACTCAGAGAAAAATAGATTTAGGGTTATATGTTTAAATATTTAAGTAGGCGTAGGAGCAGCCTGTAATTCTACCTGGTTAAGTATTTCACGGTCAAATGCATGAACTATCTTCAGTAGCGGAATAAAACTTCTCCACAAGAATGATTGAAAAGCATCATGATTAGACCCTGCATTGAGAATTTATCCCATATCTTAACAAACTCCAGTTAAAATAAATAATTACAAAAATAACACCAATGAACAATACATAGAATTCAAATACAATTCCACAAAAAAGATAAGAGGAAATGATGGAAAAGTGTAAAGAAACAGAATTCAATAGTTGCAACCTTGAACTTTGTGCATGATTATACTTTACATTGCAGGAGGAGGCTAAGCAAGAAGCAACTGGATGAACAGAAGGAGAGTGAAATTACTCTCTCATCCAATCTTAAACCTCTTCATCCTGTACTTCTGGCAATGAATGAGAAAGAAATGGTAATGAAAGATGTCCCTTGGACCTACTTCTTTTTTCCCGTCCTACGACTTCCTGTGCTCTCAACAAAGCAGGTAGACTACTTTTTCTTGACATTCACCTTTTCCTTCCCCTATTTCCTTTCTTCCTACCAAACAACCCACTTTTGCTCAAACTAGATGCACTATGTTCACGTTAACCTCTATATTTTCATATTTACATGAAGTTTCTAAAATACATCTACTAGTTATCTAGTAAAACAACTAAAGTTACGGTAGAAAAGTCATTGAGAAGAAGCAGATACAAGAGGTTTCACAAGAATTTGCGTGTTCATTGGCTGCTGTAAGATCCCATGTGCATTTTCTTTATCATTAAAATTTTTTGACAAACAGGGCAAAAATGCTTCACATGATAATGGAGTTACATTGAAGAATAACTAAGACAAACTAGCAAAAATATTTTCCTTTTTCATAAAACATAATATATTTTTAAATGTAAATTAAAAATAAATTTTATAGAAAAACCGTACGAATAATGGACCGAGGACCATAGCTCACCAAGCATCTTGAGAAGATGACAAAGTGCACCCATCATTGATGCAATATTGTTACATTGATCAGAATCCAACTTCTCACCCTCCTGGATAGCATCCTATGTAAATAGAAAAAATGAAAATGAACATTAAAACATATTCAGTTTGCCAATTTTGTCTTTTCCTTTCTTTGGCTGAGAAAATAACAAATTCTGTGTGTCCGGCCACTAGGGTAAAAACCATGAGATCCATGAAATAAAGAAAATGTTAAAACTTTCAGTGATATCTAGATAAATTACAAAATCAATTTTATTAACTGATAGACACATCTTAATTAGAAGAAGGTCATCATCAAGTAAGCAAACTCAACTAATCCAAAAAAGTTACACCGACTATTCATACTTAGCATAGATTCTATATTTTTAACCCCGTTTTTTTAAAACTAATATATATATTGAGGAGAAGGAAAATAACAAGAAAGTGCAACAGTCAACAAAAATAAATTCATAACAGCAGCTCCATTTTGTTACTCATTCTTGCATTTTCTCCATAACCAACAAAGAATTAAAATTTCCATTAAATTTTCACAAAATTTGCCCACTGGATTTTTCAAAAATAACTGACCTTAACTGAACAAACACCAAACTATATGCCAAGCAACACATATATATAGCATCACCAAAAAGTAAAGCCAAAGAGAATTCTCAAAGGTGTTCTTGATGATTGGATAGCAATAACTTGTTGAGACTATAAACAAACTTATCAAGAGGCCTAACAGGTTACTATGAACTAAGTTACAAGGTTATCAAGAATTCACTTACTGATAATAAATTTCGATGAAGTAAAGATATTTAAACAAAATTAATTGGAGAAGTGTCCTGTTTCAATAGAATTTAAAGAACTACCTCGGTGAGAGCAGAGAAAGTATCAAGAAGAGAAGCGAAAACTGTTGAAGCAGATAAGTCAGTTGATGCCAAAATGCAATCCAACATTGGAGGGATAGCTGCCAGAGGAACTTGTTTAAAGCTACTTGAAAGTAAGGAGATGGGAGAGACCATTTGGTTGGCCTCCGTTGAACTCATATTCAAAAGAAAAACAGATGTCTCCGGTTCGTTGTTTCAGTTGAAATGTGGCGGTTTTTGAATTAAACGGCTCTATAATCCCTCCGTTTTTCAAATTACATATATATTCCGGTGGCGTGCATGGTATGATAAAACCATTAAACCCTAGGCTGGTACGGCTAGACGACTAGTCGTTTGAGTGATGGAGGACTTGTCGTGTGGACAATGCCCGACTTGTACAGAGATAAAACACTCCTCCCCTCTAGCTTAGTCCAGTTATCTGTGGACCAGATCTTGCCTCATACATCATCCCGAATTTCACATATAAGCCCAAATAAATGGTCAGTTTGGGTCAACCCAAGGGTATGTCATGTTAGTCTATTTGAAGCCCAAATCATGAGGATGACTTGATCCATTAACCTAAAAGCCTTAACCAAATCTATATAGATTAATGGTTTCCTTGTGGCCTTCCTCTGGTAAACCCACTAGATTTAGACCACCTTGGGCTCAAACCAGTCGTACACTTTGAAACAGAGTCATATTAACTGCTTTCTGCTAAGGTGTGAGTAACATGCCTCAATCTGAACTTTCGGCTCAAAATCTATCAAATCGTTATGGGCTTCTCTTTTTTGTCTGGAACAAAAGCTTCCCTTCTATGGCCCATATTCTTAAGCTGGCTTTATCCCAAAAGTCATGTGCTAAGTCCAATAGAAAGCCCCACGTTACTGATCAGTAGAAAACTTTTTTGGGCCTACCTTTCAAAGCCTATATTCATTTGGACTGATCCAAGGACTAAGGCCCAGACTAACAAGAGCCTAACCCATATCGTATGAAAATCAGTGTATATAATGTCTCATTCCGAACTGTCTAGGCCTAAATCTGTCAATTATCCTTTCAAGCCCAAAATCATGTTGGGCTGCTCAAATCGGATAATCAATAACAAGGACTTAATTTCAAGAGGCCCAGATTCCATAGCGACACCATTTCAAGGCCTTGATACACTAGTTTGTCTGATCTAATGATTACAGGCCCAATTTAATTGGATAGTCTGATCCAGAGAGTGAAGGACCAAACTACTCTGTTAAAGATCCATTCAAAAGCTAGGCCTGTCTCTGCACTACATCTGGGTTATACCGGACCAGTATTGGTTTTCTTTTCTTTAGCGCAATAATTTTGCCAAGCCTAAATCCACAAGGAGCGCCGGCCTGTACTTTGATCGGGCCAAGACGAAGAATCTAACACAAAAAAATTTTACTATTGGCTCGGAAAATATCATCGCCACAGGACAAGGATTTCATTTCGGTGGTCGTAGGGTAGCTCGGTATCTTATAGAGTAAACATATATATGTTTTCATGTGGTTAAATTGTTTGAAGGTAAATGACACCCTTTCATGTTTCTGTCAATATTTTTAAAATATTAATTTTTTTGCCTAAACACATTTTTAAAATAAACAAATAAACGATTGACTTCAAAATATATTAAGATTTATGTAGTGAATAACTAAATCAGAAAATAAAAGCATAACCTAATTTTGCAAATAATTTTATTCTACTTGGTTATTATTTATTTGCCACGAAAATTGAACGGACTATTCAAAAAGTAGAAAAATTACAATTTTAAAAAATATTGATTTTAATTTTTAAGATCACGATGTCGCTCGGTCAAAATTTTCAACTTATTTTTGGCCTCTATTCTAAGTTTGGTCCAGTTATTTGCGGTTCAAAAACATTTGAACTTATAAGATTAACCCAAATTGGATTATATGGGCTATCCAAACCTAACTGGGGTTACGTTTTTCTATATTTAGCATGAATTTAATTGATTCTCAGTAGTTTAGACATTTTAATATATTTTTATTTTTTAACTTTAGATTTGTTCATAGAAAATTTCATTTGATAGGAAAAAAAAACTAAAATTTCTAACTTTTAATTTAAAAACTGAAGTGCAAAAATTTTATATTATCCATAAATTCTGTAAAATATTTTAGTTTAATTCATTAGTTATCCATTTGTCCATAATTTTTTCAAAACAGGATATAACTAAATAATATATCTATAAATTATAATATAAAAAGTGTTAACAAACACAACTAAATAAGTAAAAACAACATTACGAAGGTAAACATATAAAAATTATTAATGTTAATATTTTAATTAAGATGTTTATATACATTATTTATATTTATATATTCATAAATTTTCTATTTAATTTAAATAAGTTCGTATTCCGAACAAAAAGACAAACGTCCTTATCAAATAATTTTTTTTTTTTATATATATTGGTACCATCTTCTTTATTACATTTGAAACTTAACAAATTTATTATTTTCATTTCTATAAAATAAAATTTTATTTAATAAATCTGTTGGCTTAATTTTTTTTTCCAATAAAACCACTTTAGATATTTTGAAAAGAATTATGAGTTCAATAGCTATGTTTTCTTCTATTAGAAAAATATAAACACCTTTTTGAGTAATTGAACTATTTATATAATTATAAGTCTAATTGCTACACTTCATGCTGAAAAATTCAAGAAGCGTTATGTGATTGAAAATGATGTTTTTGGGTCTATTTTTACATTTGTAAGATAGGAAAATATTGTCTATAAATAGCACTACCTTTACTGGCTTTGAAAATTTAGATTACACGAGTCTAAATAAATATTTTCTTAAATTAAATACAAAAGTAGAGTTAGTTTCATTGATTGTTATTTTACATGTATATCAAGTAAATATGGACCTATCGAATCTTATCACATTTTTTTTCCTATAAAATTTAACTTTGATAATGTTTAATCTTTTTTTGTAAGGACAGTTTTACCCCAATTTGTCATATTAAAAGATAATATAATAATAAATGGAAGGATTTAAACAGAACAAAAAAAAAAAAAAACCAAAATTCTCTCATTCTCCGTATTTTCTTGAGAACCAAACACCTCTTTAACAATCTAAACCAACGATCAACCATTCAACCCCACAATCTTTTAAACCTCAACCTTCAACCAGCAATCCTAAAACCTCCAAACCTCAAACAGCAACCCCAAAATCGCAACTAGCAAATTTTCTTTTATTTTATTTTTTTTTAAATTTACTGGAAACTTTTCAATTTTTGCAGCCTCCTTATCGAAATTGAAGCTTTGGAGGAAAAACTAATATTACCCTGGCAAAATTACAAACGCATCAAGAAGAAGAACCCTATCAGATACATAGCTTGTTAACACCGAGAAGAATTACACACTCTCCTCCAATTTCTCTCATAAAGCCCAGTTTAAAACACCTCGAAAGTCCGATCTTCTTCGGCTCAAAGTAATGACCAACATCTAAGAAAAAACCAGCAACCGGTAGCAAAATAATAGAGGCCGCCTCCAACACAAGTCACAACTACTGTATGTGATAATCTCAAACAAAATGCATATAATGCGGTATACAAAAATAATCTAAAACACATAAATTGATAAAACTCACGAATATTAAATATCCTACACAATGAACTCTATTTAAGACCAAAAAAAAAAAAAAAAAGAAGAATCATTTAAAACACCTGGTTGACGAAACCCNTAAAACTCACGAATATTAAATATCCTACACAATGAACTCTATTTAAGACCAAAAAAAAAAAAAAAGAAGAATCATTTAAAACACCTGGTTGACGAAACCCAAAAATAGTGTTGTAACTCGCTAGTGATGCAACCACCGCAACCATCACGAAAAGCGACGAGTCTTGGCACACAGCCAGCACCAAATGACTCCTCTCTTGCGGGTCTACAACCCCAAAATCTCCATTCCTTCAATCATCAAAATGCATTTACCAAAACTCAAAATGTTGGCTGCCACCCATTGCACATTAATCAACCCATTGGAAATGACTTGGGGCTTAATAGAAGTAGAAAATCTAAACAAAGAAGATTTAAATGAGAAACAAAAGCATCGTCGCAGACAAGTAGTTGAGATAGAAATTAAGTAGGTTTTTTTCTAGATAGATTTATGGTGAAGAAATTGGAGGTGAAGAAGAAACCGAATGCATGAGATAAGGGAGGAGAGAGAGGAAACCTTCGTTTGGGATAAGGGAGGAGAGAGGAAATCAACTTAAGATGAGTGGAGAGAGAACGAAGAAAAGAAAAAGAAAGAGGAAATATTAGACTTATTTATTAGATTTTAAATTCTTTTATCCTTTAGAAAAATAAAATATCAAAACCACCCTCATAGATTTCGTTGGTCTCAAACGGCCGTCTAAAATTAGGGATCTTTTTGTTACTTTCGATCTAGAGGAGGAGCTTTAGTTAGTTAGCCCATAGCTAAGGGGTATCTATTTTTTTCTCTCTTATCTCAGGGCAACTCTCACTAATCCAGTGATTTAAGACCCAAATCNCCCAAATCTATTAATGGTCTTTCTAAGCTAACCAAAAGTATTACTGAGTCTCTCTTTCAAGCCCAGGAAAAGGGATGATTTAATCAACATTTAAAGCCCATATTTACCTGAAAGAGCTGATCAGTGATAAAAATTAAGCCCAAATATGTGCCGATACACGAGTAGTGGTACAGAGGATGAGCAGCGTTGTATGAAAGATTCCACAGTCACAGACTCCCAGACTCCGGTGGTTCACTAATGCACTCCAACGTGTACCCTTTGTCGTTTCCACTTCCCACCTAACGCACAACAGACAGCGCAGTTTAAGAAAGAGACTGAACAAAAACTGGCAAAAACATTGAAGAGCCCATTGTCACTCTCTCTGTACACCCATCTGAATATAGTCATCCCACAAAATATGCAGACATTTCAAGTTCTTCTTCTCCTTTCCGTTACTCTAAGTACACTTAACTTCTTTTTCCATATTCTATTCCCGCACTTTTTTGCTTATATTGATTCCATATTCGATTCATTTTCTTTGGCTTTCTCGCAGGTTTGCTTGAACTTGGGGTGACTGATGGAGGATTTTGTTCTGCTCCTTCAATCTTGGAGGGCGACACCATCTCCAAACCTCTGTATTGGAAAGTCACGAACCCAGCGCTATCTCCTTCCCATCTAAAAGGTATGGGATTCCAATTTGTTCGTGTCTTTTTGTCTGATTAAATGTGCTGTCTCATGAATCGAACATGTTTATATTTTTCCAATTCACATATGACTGGAAATTTTTAACTCCTTTTGGTACCTTTTACTCGGCCACCAAAGTTGGCACGTTTTGTTATATTGAAGAATCTGTAGTTTCAATCGGGATATTCAGATACTAGAAGCTAAAAATGTGGGCCCAGCTTGATAAAGTTTTAAAAAATTGTTCTTGAAAAATATTTTGTATGATATAATTGTAAAATGGATTTTCTTATTTGGAAGACCTTCTTTCAGAACAAAAATAATGAAATTGCGTTTAAATCGTGATGGTTTATGAAACAAACGTTTTTTGTTCTTTTAAAAAAAATGCAAAAAACAGCTTTTAATTCATTCTGAGTTGAATACTAATTTTTGGAGGATTAATTTCGTGCTTTTTGCATTTCTTATTTGTTTTTGTTGTAAAACAGAAAACCAGTTTTGATTTTAGTTTTGAACGGTCCTGTAATGCTTTTTATTTATTTCCCTTTTCTTCAGTTTTATGGCAACTGCACAGCTAAAGGTTAAGTTAAACTCCTAATGCTAATTTGTTCTTTACAGACTTACCTGGTTTCACTCGCAGTGTTTACAAAAGAGATCATGCTTTAATCGCACCTGAAAGTCATGTATTCAGTCCTTTAACTGAGTGGTACTTTTAATTCTGTTTTTGAATTTATAAAATTTCATTCCTCGTTTGCTGGTTTAGTCATTCAAATTTGATTGACAGGACAAATACATTGGGGGCATATTTAATCACACCAGCAGCAGTGGGCTCGCAGTTTGTGATGTACCTGGCAAATATGCAAGGTTTGTTCATATTTTAGCTGTCATTAACTTTTTTATTTTTATTTTTCTTTAATTTTCAGCTATGAGCTCTATTTAACACATGGTTGATGTGCCGCTCTTTAGCTGTGGCAAGTATTTTAAATAAGATAATGAAAATCAGTCTAGTCATGCATCACTTCTTAATTTCAAGTTGTTTCATTACTCACAATTCATGTGTTAGCACCTACATGCTGAAGCTGCACATCACTAGTTCATCGTTAGGATGCACCTCTTCTTACAAGTACTGTATGTTTCTCTGTAACTTCAGACCTGGGCCAACGGACATTCTTAGAATGGTTACACATTTTCTTCACCATACATTGTAATTTGTCGCCAATGTTAAGTTAATTTCTTCAATTTGCCACTTCTATCTATGTATGCCCCCTGATTTTGTGTGCATGATTACTGAATTAAACTAAATCCTGAGCAGAAAATTCCAGGTCTGGTCTCCCACCTCATGATGTAGAGAGGTATGAATATATTTGTTAATGATATTCTTCTTTTAATTATCATTTAAATGAATCACTATATTTCAAGTTGTATTAACTGGTTTTTCCTTTGTAATATTTACCACTTGCTCATTTTCTTAGGTTTATATTCGTGGTTCAAGGCACTGTGACACTTACTAATGCATCTGGTGTTAGCAACAAACTAACGGTAAGAATGTTTTGTTTATGTTGATCAATTCTTCTTTGTGGTAGGGAACCTCTTTCTACTCTGTCAAGAGAGGCCTAAAAATTTGGTGCCACCTGCTTTGTCATGTAGGTCGATTCATTTGCTTATCTACCTCCTAATTTTGAACATGCTCTGAGGGCTGATGGATCCACTACTCTAGTTGTATTTGAGCGTAGGTTTGTCACCCCCAACTATATAATTGAGCATATGTTTGCCATCTTATTCTTCTAACTGTCAATTTTCATGGC
>JANKKB010000744.1:0-16843 GCA_026225775.1 Bursera palmeri
TCAATAAATTTATTATTTTACCCTTATTAACATATATGAAAAAATAACTTAATTTTTAAAAGACAATATTAAATTAAATTATCAAATTACCTTAACAAATATTAAAATTACTTTTTCATGGATAATATTAACAAATATTGGTATTTATTTTAAACGTAATTTGATCATTTAACTTAATATTGTTCTTAAAAAATTAGTTATTTTTTATATATTTGTAAGGGTAAAATGATAAATTTATTGAAATATGGAAGTTAATAGATGTTAACTAACAGAATTTTTAATTGAAAGACTTGAAAAGAAATTTTTTCAAAACTTAATGAGAGAGGAGAAAAAAGAAAAACGTCTCGTCTGAGTAAAAAAAGAAGGAAAAATAGAGGTRGTGAATAATAACWATTTTTTTTTTTTTTKGGTTCTTAGATGGCAATCATTATTGAGTAATAAAGATGTCCACCTTTTCTAAAGCACTAGATTACCTTCCACTACAGACGGCAGAGCTTTTCTTTGTTTGTTTTTTGTTTGAGAAGATTTACAAGTGACTGTAATCTCCACTAGATAGAAAATGAAAAAACACAGGTTAGGGGCATGATTTGGTCAGATCTGTTTTCTGGGAATTTTGGTTTTTCTTTTTGGAGTGTACAGATAGAGATTTCTCATATGGGTTACATATGAAAACGAATAATATAAGTTTCCAAGCCCATTACTTGTCCAAAGCTCTCTTGAGAGGGAAATTGAGTAAATTTATTTAAGTAAACATCCATGGCCTTTATTCCTTGAACCTCCCAAAATCAATTAGAAACGAACAAGTTTTTGTTGACTTTGATCCAACGTTTTGTCTACTAAAAGAAACACATTCATGCTTTACTTTTTTTTTTTTTTTTTTTGACAAAACTTGCATGCCATTTAGATATCCTTCTAGGCTTCTACTCTACTTTCATTACTTTTTCTATCCATCATTTTGCTTTTATCCTTCTACTCCGATGTTTCTTCATTTTTTCTTTTTACAATCTTCAATTCTTGTTTTGAAATTCTCACTACCCTTTTTCTGTTTAGTACCCTCTCAGTCTCATACATGAAATGACCTCGAAATTCGCAGGTAAAAGTTTCAAGTTTGGCAGCTCAAGTTAGTCTAAAGTTGTGAAATAATTGTGCCAGGATAATCTAATTTATGAGCAATGTACAAGGTGACCAAAGCGTTGGGAGAATGACCAAGACCAAGTTCTAGAATGAAGATTGTGATGAAACATGAAACATAATGTATGGTAAAGAACTAAAAAGGAAAGTAAGCAGAGCATGCTAATGAAGCTTAAGAGATACGTAAAGAGTGGGAATAGATTTAAGTAAAGAGTGAGAATAGATTTGACAAAGTGTTTGGCGTGTCTCCCCATGATTGGAAAATCTGAACGGGGTGAAATGCAAAGACAAATAAAAGAGAGAGAGCGCGGGGTTTGGTTTCGTTTTCAAAGAAGAAGAACAACAAAAGACCTCGGATACGCAAACAAACCCCACCGCAACTCAAAACAAAACAACGCTCTACTCTACAGACACTCTCTCTCTTGCTGTACGTTGGGTTTCGTGCAATCTATAAGAAGAGATTTGTCCACTCACTCTTTTCATCCCCTTATGCACCTCTGCTTTCCTACCCAGAACCTATTTCTCCTTTTAAAACCCATCTCAAGTCTGCATTTTTAGGGTTTATTTAAGATGTGCTCTGCAAGTGCTCCATCTCAAGGCCATCCTCCCGGCCATGGTTTTGGTCAAAAAGGTGACATTTTTGTTTCAAAGTTTTTATCTTTTCTTCTTCTAATGTTCATTTCTATGTTGGGGTTTCGAGGTGTAATTCCTGACTGTTTGTTCTCATTTTTTAAAATGTTTTGGTTTCTGTTTGTGGTTGTTTAATTCTGGTATTTTTGTTTGTAGTTGGGTTTTGTTAGCAAATATGACGAGTTGGGTCTGTCTGAAATTCATGAAATGATGTCAGAAATTTATTTAAGGTTTTATATGTCTATGTATGAATCCTTCAAATATTGTGCTTCGGTTCAAGACAGCAGAAAGTTTAAGCCCTTTATTTCTCTCTGTTTTGTTTGGCTAACATTTTCGTTGTCTGCAAAGAGAAGGTGAGGGAAGAACCTCATTTCCTAGAATCTTTGAATAGATGATGGTTAGAGATGTGGAGAGAAACTAACTTTTACTGGGTGCATTTTGCTATGTTAGAAGAAAGTGACATGGAGAAGTTTGGTGTGGCATCAAAATGATTGGGTTGCAGGGACTGCATAATTATTTAATTTTGATTAATCTATGAGTCTTTTGACGGGTGTTTAATGTTCTTGAAGATACTTAAAGTTTTTGGGGAGTGTTACTTCAAAGAGGCATTTTGGAATTGGTGATACAAATTGCTAGGAGTTTTGAACTCAAGACATTGGGATGAGTCTTACTGGAGAATCCTCGTGTGTGTAAGGCATAGAATCCCGATTAACCATTCAACTCCTTTTGCATGTCCCTCTTTCCCTGAGTGCAAGACTTTTCTTGGCAACCAAATATACTATTTGATGGAGAAAACTCAAGAAGACTTACTTAAGTGTTTGTTTTAAGAGAGGGGTCGGACATTAGATTTTTAGCCATTGAGAAAAGAATGAAGAGACTCAAAGAGAGAAATAAGAGGACATGGAAAGAGAGGGAAAGGACAGATATTGCTGGCCCTTTATTTGCCATCCAGAAATATATTTTTGACATCTAAGCATTTTTCATAAAAGCTTGGAGAAGAAAAATAATTTTACTAACCTCCTTGGTCGAGGCTAGCGGAAATATATATTATCTAAGCCTGAGAAAAGTAAACATCTTCCTAGGCTGTAAAAAGAATAGAGATAATAGTTTGTTATAGAAGAAAATGTCCATTTAAACCTATCTTTACACTTTATGTTGCTAAGCTGTATTGCAAATGTGTGACAGGTAAGGTGCTTGCCTTACTTCTACCCTCAGGAGACAGATTATTTAATAGAGTGGGAAATCATCATAGTAACCATCACCAGTAGGTACTATTAACTTTTTCCAGGTACTGGTTAGATGGTTACTTCCATCATCACTTTTTCCCTTATCCTCAAATCCTTTTCTATATCACTATTTTTGAAAACTCTCAGATGTATCAATGTCACTAAGAACTTAATCAGCCGTCATCATCTTTTTCACCACTTAACCGGATATGAGAACCAGAAAATTTAATATCGTTCTGGTTTCTATCATCAAATCAAAACTAGGAAGTATACTTCTAATAGAAAAGCAAGTTTAATACCTATTACGGAATGGGCCAGTGAATGTAATATTTAATTGGATTTGATTATTTATTTATTTGTTGCTTTGGTGAAGCATATTGATTTTGTTCTTCTTTTTTTATGGCTTGATCTCCTTTCCCAATGAAAGTGACTTTTCTTTTTCTTTTTCTAATGAAGAACAAGGTTCTTTGGTGGACAACAATAAGTTTTTTGCTTCCCTCTGGGACTTGGTCTCAAGGGAGTTCGACAACATCTTTCTTTTTGGTTTGTCTTGGTTGCAAGGGTTCTTGTTTTATTTTATGTTTATTTATTCTCTAAGCATACGGATAATTATAGAAATCTTTATATCATTTTTGTATAGTTTTTGCTACCTTAATCAGGTTGTTTTTATACTAGTTGAGTGGATTGCTGGTCTAAATTTTGTAACCTCTTCCTGTATTATCTTAATGCATTTTCTCTACTTTCTTATCAAATATAAATTTCTTGATGTTAGGTTTGGAGACAATAGTGATGCAGCTGATGCCTGCTGTAAGGATTATGCTCTGTTCCAACATTAACTGTTAAAGATCTGTCACTTTTAGGTGCGGTTGGAATTTATGGATTAATATACTTCAAGTATGGGATAGGGAATGAAGCCATCGGTCCGTGTAGCATAGGGTAAATGTATTATATTGACATTTACTGTAAATTACTGATGTATTTTTAAGTTAGATTATAGAAACAGTGCTGCAGCTTCTATTTGTTCTCTCTTTTTGGTGTCACTATCTAGAAATATATTAGAGATTTCTCTCTCCTTGCATCCCCCTTTATTTTTACTATAAATCTATGATGCAAGCTTGGGCTTGTCTCTGAAATCCCGTTAAGAAAACATGACACTTGGAGGTATCTTGGCAAGAGATTCCTGAATTTTCTGCTCTGTATTGTTATAATTGATTCAAAAATCATGCAGGAATTGAAAGAGGTAAAATGCTTGCAGTGAGCTGAGCTCTCCTTAGAACAGGGTAAAAGCTGATATATCAAATTGCAGTGGAAAATATTGTTTCACTCTCTTCAAAACTTTTGCATTTATCTAATAATTGTGATAATGTCTACAATACTAGGCCTCGCTCATTTTCTGTATGTTTAGTTTTAGCCCTTGGATTCAATATACAGTCTTGTCTTGGACTGGTGACCACACTGGGTCAGCTCTATCGTATGATCCACTAGTTATTGATTATTTTCTCCATTCTGCTGTGAAATTAAAGATTGATAGAGAAAAGTTCATTAAACCTTGCATGACCAATAATCAATATCCTCTTCAGTGTTCTCAATTTAGTTGCTCAAAATCTATCAGCGTCATGACTTGTTCTCTTCTTTGTTTTATCATTTATCAAGTTAGCAATTTCAGTTTTGATGCAAGTAAAAGATTGAGAAACTTTGTTTAATCTGAAATTGGTCTATCCAAATCAAAACAAAACCGGCTTGAATTGACGGTTATTCTGAACTGTGATAGAGCATCAAAGGGACAGCCTGTGATAAATTAGTTAGTCACATTTGGAAACCAGAATGTTTGACGATGAGTTATTGTGAACTATGATCAAGCATGCATCAACCGGCTTGTCTGACAATTATTTTAATTTAACCACACTCCACACACTAAGAAAAAATTTCCCAGGGGAGATTGAGTTTACTCAGCCACTTTGTCCTCGTTTTGGATCCTTATGGCATCAACGTAAGATTTTCCGCGCAGTTCGCGGGAAAAATATCCCTTGAAGTATTCTGTAACACCGATTCTCCTAAACAATTGTGGAGTCTCTGGTGTAATAAGGCTTGGCGCCGGACCCAAATCTCCTTCTAACTTAGGGCTTAAGAATGTGGCAATGGAGAGCCTCTCTTTCACTGAGTTTACAGTCGCACGATGCTCTACACTTTGGTAGATTCCGTTGGTAACAATCTGCAAAATATAACACAAAACAATTAGTAGATATACATGCCATCAACAGTTGGGACAATGATCATGCAAATATTATATTGAGAATTGAAGAGTAATGATAAATAAGGATTACAATTACCTCCAAAATGTCACCTATGTTGATGATAAAAGCATCTGGTAGGGGTTTAGAAGGAACCCATATCCCATCTTTCTTTATTTGAAGGCCTTCCATGTCGTTGACCTGGAGTAGGATAGTAAGGCCGATGGCATCAGAGTGAGAATTGAGGCCAATTACAAGCTCTGGTTGTGGACAAGGAGGATAGTAGTTCATCCTCATTGCCTGCATGCCTTCTTCAAATAGTTCTTTCATGTCATTAGGGTCCATCCTCAAAGTTTTCGCCATTAAGTTGAGAATTTTCATGGCAAGATTTCTTAGCTCTGCGGAGTAAGAATCCAATGTATCTCTACACGACAAAAAGATAAAATAATTATATGACCGAGCCCGTTACCATAAGATACTGAAGTAGAAGATTTGTTGTTATTCCGTTTCTGAACAAAAGCATATTGGCCTAATGATCAAAACGATTGGAAAATTAATAGATCATATTGGTTATGTATGACCATATATATATATACTGTCGACTTAACTTTTACGAAGAAGATGAGATAGACCGATGTATGACTTGGGTATTTTATATTTTTCCGTATTCTGTTCTATTTATTAAAATCAATTATCTAATGATAAAAACGATTGGAAAATTAATAGATCATGATAAGAATGAATTAGATGACAAGAAATATGTGCATGTTATTAAATGATAGAACACTCTTGAAATGATTAAAAGGTCAAAGAAAACCTGAAAGGGGAAGGGAGCTTGGGAAAAAGGTGAGGTTTCCTCAAATGATTGGGGAGAGTAGTCATGAAGAAGATGTCAGCCCAGTCAAGCTTCTGCTCCTCGGACACAACAAACGCTTGCCCAAATCCTTCCATATCTCCTCCAGGTTGTTGCCAGTACAAGTACTTCTTCTTCTCCTCCATTGGTAGATTGAAAAACTCTTGAATTTCAATCTTCACTTTCTCCACCAGTGAAGTGCTCACTCCATGATTTATCAACTTCGTTGCAACCAAAATTAATTGTAAATGATAATATATTAATTTACTTATTTTAATACACTGCATGCATGAAAATATATATACCTGAAAGAAACCCCATTCTTTGCAAGCATAATGAAACTTTTCCAACTCTGAGTCCATAAAATCTCCAGAAAGCAACCTTGCCATGTCGATGACAGGAATTTCTGGCAAAGGAGCAGAATAGGATATGAACGGAGGATCTTGATCTGGACGGACATACCGTGGTGGAACTGCAGTCAGTGGCTCCTTCGTCAGCTCCTGAACGCAAGGCACAGGCAGAGAGGTTCCCAGCTTTCTTGGTTTTGACTCCATAGATATCCTCTGTCTCTGCCTACACTCTACACTTTCTTTATATTTTGCCACCCGCTTGATAAATACATACATACATACATACATATATATATATATACATACATACATACATATATATATATATATATATATATACATACATATATATATATATATATATATATATATATATATATATATATAATAGCGACTTTACATACGTGGTTACGAATAATATTTTCTTATCATGTGATGTAACAGCCGGCCTAGACTGTCTGATTGTTTGTAGCATTTTTATAGGGGTAATATTTTTATATTACTACTAGTTGACTATTTGGTTAATTTAGGTTTTTTACTCTGTGTATATATTGTATGTTAAGAATTCGTCTCTGCAGAAAATATATCAGCCTAACGATAGTGATGTCGTCACCTTTTCCATTTTATTTATCAACACTAGTATTGCAAATATATTAAACAATAGTATAAAAAAAAAGGTCCAAATCAGTTATTGGATGAATTAGGATATCTAAGCAAAAATCCCAGATTATGGCCTCCTCCAGGAAAAGTTTTGGTAGCAGGTTGTGAAGGGAATATTATAGCTTGTAGGCCAACCAGCTGATGTAGATTACATGAAGCAGATTCTATGTTGCTTAATCCAAGTACTGTTAAAGAGCGATGTAATTGACTAAGGAAATGGAAATAACTAGGGAAATATCGAAACCAATTATTGTTATTAAGCTTTTGTTGAAAGCCATGTTGTAACAGTAAAAAATGCGCATGCACGATCCAATTTCTAGTGTTATGGAGAAGGATGCTGCTCTTTTGCAGTTATTTACAACCTCTATTTTCCCGAGCCAGCAAATTAACTCCAAATTTTTGTTGGTTATTTTAAGATAATTAAAGTGATTAATTGCTTTAAAGGTGGCGATTACCTGAGGAACAGTCAGAATGTACATTTTTGCTAATAAATTAACTCAATTTGTTCCTCTGCATGTATATATCCAAATTGGCCATATCATATACCCCTTTACAAGACAAATTCTTTGGTGGTGTTTCTTATTTAATTTGTCACGTGCGTTTTTGTTGTTACAATACTCATTATTTATCTCGCATTTCACATCACTCTATTATTTTTCTCCAACCATCTCAAGTTTTTTATACGCTATTAACATCTAAGCACTGAAACAAAACGTGATTAATAATATGTAAGATTGTTATATAAGAATATGAAAAATTTAAGATATGTACGTAATAGAAATATTTTATTACGTTGGGCAACCAACCAAGCAAGCAAGTAGAAGGCGGTGCGGAAAAATAATTTAATAAAGTAAATGGAGAATGACTTCCTCATCCTTGTACGCTACCTCGTATAGGGATCGTTGTTATCAACTAAAGAAACTTATCAGAGACTCTGTGTAATAATTAGAAAACGAAAGTTTCCTAAACGAATTAAGATACATTTTGTTATCCAATACAGTATAATGATGTTATATATTCATCCACTTGTAGGTTGATCGTTTCTTATTCTATTTCTGTTGTGTTACATTCACACATATAAAGTTCCTAGAGAAACCTTTGAACTCCGGCCTTCTCTAGGACGTCCGATTAGGTAATCGCCTCAAGTCTGTGCAATACTTTTAAATCATTCTTCAGCCATGTGCATCAGGCCCTTGAGTTTGCCGATTGGTCTGCTTTCCACTGACTCGAGTAAAGCTTCTTGGGTTCTTGCGGTAAGGAACTCCAATTGCTTCCTCATTGTTGAATACTGCTATAGGGATGTTATCAGCTAAGAAATTGATCAAAGAATTGTCTGAACAAGTATCCCCAGAGGAATATGCACGGCATGAGCATATTAATGTTTAATACTTGAATTACATCAGGGATTAACATATATTATTCAATAAGGCTGCAAAATATTTCAAGTATTTTTATGCTTTAGAACGTGCAGTTATTGACGTTTACTTGTAATATTATACCATCGCAGAATGGACATTATAATTCTTAATTTTTCCTCTGTTATCCAAAACTGTCCCAACGTCAATAATCGAACAAAATTTGAATAGATAACTAGAATAGATGCGTATATGTATCCATCGAACAAGACAAACAATTCGGTGGCGTTTCGTTATTTTTATTTTTTGTCGTATAATACTTTTAGCATTTTTCTCACATTATATTTCACATCAACATATTATTTTTCTCAAACTGACTTGCTGTTCCCTTCCTCATTGTCAATCTTCAACCTATCAAGGGATGATTTTTTATCACGTTCACGTGCAAATAATTGTTTGAAGTAGTCTTCAACACCAATTCTTCTAAATAGTGGTGGATTCTCTGAGTTAATTAGGCTTGGTGCTGGACCCATATCTCCATCCAGTTTGGGACAGTAAAATGTTGCAATAGAGAGCCTCTCTTTCGTGGCGTTCACTGCTGCACGGTGCTCGATGCTACGGTAAGCTCCGTTGGTGACCATCTGCAAACAATAGGCCGATTATGGGATCAAATGTTATTATTTAGCCGTCATAGTTATCATACTGCAACAGATACATCTTAAACTTTCTCCACATTATCATGTTGACATGATAGTTAACAATTAAACAAGCATTACCTCAAGAATGTCCCCTATGTTGATAACAAAAGCATTGGGGAGGGGTTTGACCGGAACCCACATGCCATCTTTCCTTATCTGGAGGCCTTCCATCTCATTGACCTGGAGGAGGATGGTGAGGCCGCCGGAATCAGAGTGAGGACTGAGGCCAATGGTAAGCTCTGGTTGTGGACATGGTGGATAGTAGTTCATCCTCATTGATTGCCATCCTCCTTTAAACAATTCTGTCATATCATTAGCTTCCATTCCTAGAGCTTTTGCCATTGCGTTGAGAATTTTCATGGCAAGATTTTTCAATTCAGCTGAATAAGCCTCCAAAGTCTCTCTGCAGGCAAACCAAAACGCTACTCAGAACAAGTGTGATAACTAGTTTCATTTAATTGTCTGTCTTAAAGGATAACGCTTATTATCAGTTGTGTAAGCAGAAATTCTTTTTCTACACGAAATTATTAATACATCTGTATTAAATCACAAACCAAATATTATTAATTGCTTTAGAAACTATCAATTATGTGTTAGGAGAGAGAACCTGAGGTAGAGGGGAAGGTTTGGGAAGAGGTGGGGTTTCCTCAAATGAGTGGGAAGAGTAGTCAAAAAGAACATGTCTCCCCAGTCAAGCTTCTGCTCCTCCGAGACAACAAACGAATTCCCAAATCCCTCAAGATCTCCTGGTTGTTGCCAGTATTTCTTCTTCTCCTCCATTGGCAACATGAAAAACTTCTGAACCTCTAATTTAATTTTCTCCACTATAGATGGGCTCACTTGATGATTTATCAACTGCAAGATTATCATCTTGTGCAATTAATTAGAACAAAAAAGAATTGACTGTGTAGATATTGAGTACGCAATCTGATATTTAGCAATTATATCTCATATTTACTCCCACTAATTTTTCTTCAATTTAATAAAATGTGCATCCCGAATCCTGACGGGGTTCTATGAGTACAGTGGATTTTAAGAGGTAAAATAAAAACTAACCTTATGTTGTTAATCTATAGACCCATATGATAAAATTAAACCATGATAAGAGATAACCTATTACCTAGAATATAGGATATGTTTTGTTTGATTTCTTATGTAATCGATTGTATAGCAATTATAAAGCTTCTACGACTCTCAGTATTGAATAAAACAATTATCCTCCAACCGGCTGGCAAAGGACTTTCTCCAATTTTACGTTGGTTTGTTAACCTCTTTATGGTATCAGAGCAATTAGCTTAATAGCTTTTGTTTGATTCTCATGGCCGATTTGTCAACAATTAGATAAGATATGTAAAGGAAAAAAAAAATGTCCCTCTAGAATTTGAACCAAATTCCCCCCAATTATGCCTTTTTTTTTTTTGGTGCTTCTCTTCATTGCAACATATTATTCTAAATTACAAGCGAGCAGCATAAATTCACATGCAAACCTGGAAGAAACCCAATTCTTTGCACGCCTGGTGCAACTTATCGAGCTCTGACTCCATGAATTTTGTAGAAAGTAGCCTCTGCATATCCACGACGGGGAGTTGTGGCAAAGAATCAGATACTAGCGGATTGTCTTGATCATGATGGACGTATCGTGGTGGAAGTGTTGTCTGAGGCTCCTTTGCCACCTCTTGAACACAAGGCACTGAGAGAGAGCTTCCGAGACTAGCTAGTTTTGTTTCCATTTTTACTCCAATCTCATGTGCTTTCACAGCCTCGCTAATAACGAAGAAAGCACGCAACCTCACAAGTCACGCCAGTTCAATTTCTCATAAATAATTTCGACTCTTACTCATCATGGTCAAAACAACATTGCACCGTTTGACCGACGGATGAATCTAATTAAATTTTAATCTCAAATTTAATATAATGAATCATAGACAACAATATATAAAATCAATACATAAGATAAAAATTTTGAAATATAATTTAAGGTGAATTACATTAGTCAAATACTCTACTTTCAACCATTACATAAGACCGAAGAATTAACAATTGCGAGTAATATTTGCCGCTAAATGTGAGGCAGGGTTGCGATTAATATAGGCTAATGGTCAGAGGGTAGCAATTTCCTACGATCTAATGTAAACCGCGAAAATCCCTTCCCATATATACTTTGAAAACTAGTATTGCAATATGACTTCTTATTGAAAGTCAAGTACAATTATTATTGCATTACTGGCTCCCTGAAAGGCTTTTCCCAGTTGCATATTCGATATTTTTAGAAATTATCATTTAACAAAATGTAACCAAGATTTCCAGTCTTCTGTAAATTGGAAAACTAAAGAACTTAACCCGTTATTAAGTGAAATTTTCAGAGGATTTGTTGACTAAAGATCATAACTGATATTTTGCATTGAATCCTTCAACTACTAATGACAACAATAATAATAATGAAACTAAACCTTTGAACTACGTCGTCTATAGAGAAATATTTACATGGATCTGACATACACGTCATCATGTAAATGTGATACATCTAACCATTCATTCCTCGACATATATATAAAAATAGTTAAGTTTCAATTTTTTTCAGTTTTTAATTCATAGATCCTGTGTATAAGGTTTCTTCTCTCTTTGAGGTTTTTTTTTGGCCACCCACTCGAAATACTATAAATGAATTATGCAGTGACAGCACTCACTCTTTCGTACTATAATTAATATAATTTCTTATGGTCTAGAAGCCGCTGCTACTTCCATACTGCCAGTCGCACGCTAACAGTTAAGACTGTTTGGTTAATTTATGCTTTAATATTTTGACCATCTGTTAATCATTGAATGTCATTTTTGTTCTTGGAGAAATATACTCTTCTTCTCCAACCAACCTTATTGAACTTTTTAGCGGATTTCTTCAACCTCTAGCTCCCTAGCTAGCTTCCTGCCAACAACTATGCAACACAAACATTAACTTTCAGAGAGCGAAGTTGATGGGTCACCGTTCTCCCTCTCCCATGCAAGTCCGAGGCCAAATTGACGTGGTTAAAGGTACACAGCATCTAATGATAAATTTAATATTTATTTTATGTGTTACAAAAGTTTGAAATATGCAAAGTTTAATATTCATGAGGAGGAAGAAGATAAGAGAGAGTGAGAGTTTGAGTTTTTGTGGAGGTTAGACGTTATTAATATTTTTACCAAAAAGTGACATTTATATTTACGGTTTTTGGGCTGATGTCTCTTGGGATGAATAACACTTAGGGTTGATAAATGACTTTCGACAGATCAGAGACTCCAGATTACATTATAACATGAGGCAACGTATGGTAAGGGTATTTTAGATATTTGAGAATTAGGATTTGTTATATATTCTTATTAATGTAACCTTAATTTCATAATAGTGAATACTTTTGTTGTCACAGTGGACATAGACTCATAACCGAACCACTATAATTTCTCGTGTATTTTCTTCTCCTTTTCTCCTTTAATTCCGTTTATTACACAACATATTCCAATTTATTTATTAACTCTTGAATTTATACAAATTTAAATAATAGATAAAAAAACAAAAAGTACAACATCAGTTTTATTATATCAATTAAGATTCAGAATTGATAATTTTATTGAAACAAAAAAATATATAGTTCATGTAAAGCCAAATCCCAGAGATTATGGCCCTCCTACCAAGTTTTGATAATAGGCTGTGAATGGAGGTTTCCACTGGGCTAATGTGGATCACATATAATGCATTATATATGGCATGATTTTATTTATTAARAAAGTGAGAATAGCGAGGGCGTGTTTAAACCTAGCCTGAATGGACACAACTATTGATTTGTTGTTTTACTATCCGAATTGAACAGGCCATCTGTTGACTTGCCTTCAAATTGGTTTGAGATGGTGGTAATAGTCTTCCATGACCTAAATCTCCATTTTTAATTAATTATTAGAAGCAGCCTACCATGGTGTACAGGTGTTTTGCATATACATATATGCTTGACTTTGTCAATTGTTTGGCCATAATATTATCAGTTTGGAGTATTACTGTGTTAATAATGTTACATATCTTAAATGTAATATATTTACAATAAAATATCACTACTTAAACACTGAATATAAATTAAAATATTGTTTTTTATGTCAATTACTTCTAGATAAATGAATAAATATTTTATTTATCCGAATAACCAACCGAGCAAGGCGGTGCTAGAAAAATAATTAATAAAATAAAAACATAGAGGTCCAATTATATGACTTCTTATGGGAATTCAGCATAATTAATACCTTACGTGGCCCTTCCTGAATGCATCGTTTAATTTATATTTGTTGAAGTGCGACCAAGACTCTATAACTTGACTAATGCGCCATATATAGCATGATTTTATTTACTAAGAAAGTGATAATAGCGAGGGAAATAATTCGAATTTGTCGTTATTGTCAAAACAAACTATTGTGAAGCTTTTTCAAAAGCCATAATGTATGTAGCAGTAAAAGTTGAGCACTATCCTGCTTTTAACACAGGCCATCTACAATGTATTCAGTCGGCATTACTGTTGGGCCCGTGAACACTGAGAGAAAGTTAAACAAAGACGCTTAGAATAGATATGTTTGGTCTGGATACATCCATCGTACAAGTACAAGTCAATCTTTCTGGCGCCGTTTTGAATTGTCGCGTTTATTCTGTATTAGAATACTTATTTTTCTCACACTTTACGCGACCAGATTACAGTACTCAAACTGATCAGCTGCCGCTCGCTTCCTCATTTTCAACCCTCATCTCGTCAAGGAATGATTTTCCATCAAGCTTACGTGAAAATAATTGCTTGAAGTACTCTTTAACACCTATTCTTCTAAACAACGGTGGAGTCTTTGGACTAATAAGGCTTGGTGCTGGACCCATATCTCCATCCAGTTTGGGGCAGTAAAATGTAGCGATAGAGAGCCTCTCTTTTGTGGAGTTAACAGCTGCACGATGCTCAACGCTACGGTAATTTCCATTAGTCACTATCTGCATGCAAAATCATTCATGCAAATATTTAATTAATTTCTAATTGACAACTGACTGGTACGTAGCACAAATATAGCAATTAACGTACCTCCAGAATGTCCCCGATGTTGATAACAAAAGCATTCAGGAGAGGTTTAACGGGAACCCACATCCCATCTTTCCTTACTTGGAGGCCTTCCATCTCATTGATTTGGAGGAGGATGGTGAGACCTACACCATCTGAGTGAGGGCTGAGGCCAATTGCAAGCTCTGGTTGTGGACATGGTGGATAGTAGTTCATCCTCATTGATTGCCATCCTTGTTCAAACAATTCTTCTATATCCTTAGGTTCCATTCCTAGAGCTTCCGCCATTAGGTTTAGAATTTTCATGGCAAGATTTTCCAATTCCGTTGCGTAAGCCTCCAAAGTTTCTCTGCCATTAGGTAAAGCAAAATACTAGTTTAACAAGTAACTTAATTCTTATCAGATTATTAATTAAATCTTAATTTCTTATCATGATTGGTAGATTAAAGATCGTAATCTTTTGTCCATGTGATGCTAAAAAGTCTAATCATTTGCGCCCCCTACACCCTATAAAAGAATTAAATAATATTCTCCTTGCAAATGTAAAGAATTACGTGTGTAATAATATGATAATTAAAAGTGATACAAAAATAAGTTAGGTGTCAGGTAATTTGTGGGATACTACGACCAATCAAACAAACATCTAGAAGAACGATCTTTGATTATTCCATCTTTGAGAGTGGTTTCACGAGTTTGTGGATTATGGTCTTGTTCTTTAGTAATTGTCTATTCTTTGCATTTTGAGATTCTTGCATTTCTTTCTTCTTTTTCAACGAATTTCGTTCTCCATATCGAAACAAAAATTGAGATCAAATAGAAACCAGCTAGCTAGAGCTGTCAATTGTTTGTGTACACATAGAGAGAGGGAGAGAGAGAACCTGAAGGAGGGAGGAAGGTCGGGGAAGAGGTGGGGTTTCCTTAAATGAGGGGGAAGAGTAGTCAAAAAGAACATGTCTCCCCAGTCAAGCTTCTGCTCCTCCGACACAACAAATGCATTCCCAAATCCCTCAAGATCTCCTGGTTGTTGACAATGCTTCTTCTTCTCCTCCATTGGCAACTTGAAAAACTTCTGAATCTCCATTTTAGCTTTCTCCACCAGAGATATGCTCACGTTATGATTTATCAGCTAGAAGATTTTAATCAATTAGAACAAAAAATGAAATGACTATACATACATCATGAACATTCAATCTTATAGCTTATATACATTTAGCAAAAAGATAAACCTTATAAGAAATGCAACTTAAATGCTCTATATATGTATCATCCCATCTTGCTTTCTTTGACCAGTCATCCATATTACACTATACATTTAGAAATAAGTCGTCTTTAATGCAAGATCTCCATTACTTCCATTTTACCGAACAAATTTAAACAACTCAAACAGTCAGATGGTATTCAAGAAATTTTATCTTTGAAGTCTTCTAATGTGGATAGAGTTAATTGTTGTCCCGAAAATATTAAGGAACAGATAAGCTTTATATATACATATATATATATATATATATATATATAAGAATTACAAGGAAGCAGCTTATAGATTCACAAAACCTGGAAGAAACCCCATTCTTTGCACGCATGGTGCAACTTATCTAGCTCTGAGTCGGCGAAATCTGCAGAAAGTAGCCTTTGCATGTCCACGACGGGGAGTTGTAGCAAAGAAGTGTTATGATCAACAGATATGATCGGATTGTCTTGCTCAGGACGGGCGTAACGTGGGGGAACAGTGGTGAGAGGCTCCTTTGCCACCTCTTGTACACAAGGCACCGAGAGGGAGATGCCAAACGTCGGTGGTTTTGTTTCCATTTTTACCATCTAATCTCTTGTGCACTCACAGCCTGGCTAATGAAGAAGAAACACACACCATTCACACGTAATCTCACTTCATGATTCATGATTATATATAATTGTTAGAGGAACACCTTTTATTTATTTATTTAGAATTGATTTATTTTCTTTTACTTGGTTTATTGGACATCACATTCAAAGTAGTAAAAATTAAATTGAACAAAGATATCGTCCCATAGAGTTGTTACTCACGGAATTGTGAACAAAGTTGCCTTACGTGCACGGCTATTGGCAACAGAATTAGATTGTGCGATACGGCAACAGAATTACGGCCACAGGCCGGACGCATGACGTGCAGCTGTGGAAGTGTACAATGTTCTAAATACATACNTAGACAACCCCAAGGTTTAGTTAAAAAACAAACTCTCTTCAAAATTTAGAATAGTAACATAAATACCATCAAATTTAGGTAAAGTAATATAAGTAATTTAGATTTATAGAACTTTTTTCTAAAGACTTTTTCGCCCCTCTTTATCTTATTTAAAAATTAATAAAATAATAAATATTCTTATTCAAATAATATGATTTTATTAGATTCTAACTCTTGTCCATCAATAAAATTAAAGACAATGGTTAGATTTAAAAAACAGTAAAAATTTTAAAAAGTTAATATTTTAATTATTTAATAATGTTTTATAAAAATTAATATATAATTTTCTTTTTAGTTTGAAGATAATGTTTTTATAGTGTTAGAGATTTACTTTTTTTTTAATATTTTATTTTGTTGAATTAAAATTTTTATGACTTTTTATTAATATAAATCAGAATATTTATTATTTTATTAATTTTTGAATAAGAAAAAGAGGG
>JANKKB010000744.1:16942-30724 GCA_026225775.1 Bursera palmeri
TAAAAAATTCTCTAAATCTAGGGATGCCTATGTTACTTCACCCAAATTTTATGGGTATTTATGTCAATATTCTAAATCTTGGAGAGAACTCGTTACTTTATCAAAACTTCAGAGGGCACAATATATAGGTTAACTAGGCATCTATCCCTAGCTTTGAAGGTTATTATATTATATAAGTAGGCTGCGAATGTTATCCATTTGTTAGTTTAGGTAATTTACACTATGGGCAGCAAATAATCATCTGTTGACTTGTGGTAATAGTCTTCCATTACCTAAATCTCCATTTTTAATTAACTATTAGAAACAGCCTATCATGGTGTACAGGTGTATTGCATGTACATATATGCATGCCTAACTTTGTCGACTGTTTGGCCACACTATTATCAGTTTGGAGTATTACTGTGTCAATAATGTTACATGTCTTAAACAATATCTCGAATATCTTAAAAGTAAGAAAATAATTAACAAAATAAAAACATAGAGGTAGAGGTCCAATTGTACGACTTCTTATGTGAAGTCAGCGTAATTAATACCTTACTGGGCCTCCCCTGAATGCATCGTTTAACTCATATTGGTTGAACTGTGACCAAGACTTTATAACTTGATTTATTTGATTCACAAATAAAGTTATTTTGCAACCGATATATACATGTAGAGAAGCAACATATATAAAGTTCCTAGAGAAACCTTGAACGCCGGCATTCTCTAGGGCGTCCCTTGGGAAATCGTTTCAAATCTGCGCAATAGTTGTAAATCATGTAGTATTTTTGCACCCATCTAAGTATTCTTCGCCCGTATGCATCGAGCCCTTGGGTTTGCCAACCATTGTTTTTCATGGAGTTGGTGGTCTTTGAATCGCAAGAAGATGAACCCATCGACCACACACACGCATTGGCATTGAAATTTTGGAAGTAGGCTTTGAAAGGAGCGTTAGACCAGTTGGTTTTCACTCGACCGCCTCTTGTTGCCCAATCGTCTGCATTCCACAGACTCGAGTAGAGCTTCATGGGCTTCTTATTGGGGAATAGAACTCCAATTGCTTCTTCGTTGTTGTACACTCTAATGGTGATGTTATCAACTAAGAAACTGATCAAAAGATTGTTTAATTAGAAAATGAAGTTCACTTAGAGATAATGCATGCACCATGCACCTATGTATATTGAATGCTTAAATTATATCAAGGGATTAACATATATATTTAGCAAATTAGCAAAGAAGAGGAAGAACTTGAAGTGAGTTAGCCAATTAAATCTTACATGATGCGTTGGGGATTCCACACGATAGAGTAAGTGTGAAAATCTTTTGTTGGGTCGAACCAAAGGTAAAATTGTTGTTCCCTTGTACCTTTACCTTGTGTGTACACATTAGTATGGACAATATATGGTTCACCACTTACGTTCCCCAAGAACTCAAAATCAATCTCGTCTTGGTTTGGCCATTCGGAAGATAACTGCGACAAAATTGAGAATCATAAACATATCATTATGTGATCACCATCAATGGCAAGTATTGAGTAGGTTTAAAAGAGATGGAGTCAAGAGAGCTGACATAAAACGCAGTAACGGTGCCAGCAGAGTCTCCAGCTACGAGCTTAATCTCCATATCAATCCTTCCAAATAAATATTCACTCTCTGAGCAGAAGCCCGACCCGGAGGTTTTGTCAAGCGTAAGACTTAGAAGCTTTCCTCCATCTTGAATTTCAGCACGGTCGCCACCCCATGTTATGTCGACATCTTGGGAGAAATTGCCACCAGCATTGGCTGCTATGAAAAAACTCACAACTGAGAAAAAAAGAGAGAATATGATTTGAACTCTATGAGAATTATTAAAAATTGTCATCTCGAGAGGAGAGAGTGATCCTAATCTGAATATCTAATGGGCTCTGCACGCACGCATGCACGCATTTATATATATCGTCGCACATACAAAAACACGGTTTTAGAATGCGTGAAGTGAACAAGTACCAACAATATATAGCTGGAAATTGAATATTTCTAGCTAATAAGCTTTGTTTAGAAGCTCTATTAACGCAAGTTGGTGTTTGATTAGTCATATATGATTACTTCAAATATGTTTTATATAGTCTTGCATGATCACCTAGCTGGCTTAAGCTTAGAGAAATAGTTTCTCGCTCTAATTGCCTTTACGTAGAGTTATGATAAATTGCATACATGACAACGTTATTAATTTCTGCAAATTATGCGACCGCCAAATTTCAAGATTTTCTGCACTACATTGAATTAATAATTGATGATTTCATTGAGTATATCATGTCACTTTCACGTAATAGAGAAGTAAGATTAGAGTTCAAAGTGATTATAATCTTGGCTTGTGCGCAAAGATGAGATCACGCGATAGCTGGAGTGGAGCGGATCTCAATTAATCTCTCGTAAAGAGAGTAATTTAATTAATTAATTTATTATGACATAATTGCTATGTTTTGGCTGTGCTCATTGGCAAACCAACTTTTTTTTTTGGGATAGAGAAAGAAGGCTTCGAATTATGCGAAGTTCTACTGTGCAATACATGTGAGTCTGTTCTTTCTCCATTAAGAGGATTGACTTACTTGGTTTTGGAAATAGCAGAAATTAATGGACACTTGGTCAATTTCTGCGAGTGAATAGCCAGTTTTTCCCTCTTCAATTGGTTTTGTTTCTTTCAAGTTTCAAATTGAACTCATTTTGTATGGTACAAATGAACGCAACTTAACAAATAATAATAATAATAACAAAGTGGTTATAATACAATCCACAATGCAGTTTTGAATACCTATTTTACAATATTTTTTTACTACTAAATTTATAAGGAGTTTGGAGGAGAGATAATCTAAACCACTGAACCTCTCTCCATGACATAATCTAAACCATTGAGAATCAGTGCTAATTAACTTCAAATTCTAGTTGTATTGACTTGCACAGTTTCATGATCTGTTCTCATAAAAGCAAGATAGTCCTTGCCATCTAGCTTCCGAGCAAAAAATTCCTCGAAGTACGTCTGCAATGGGACTCGGCGGAATCTTGCAGGGTTATTTGGCCCAATAAGGCTTGGTGCAGGGCCTAACACAGTGTCTAGCTTGGAACTATAGAAGGTTGCAACTGACATCCTCTCTTTCGTTGAGTTTACTGTTGCCCTGTGCTCAATGCTTCTATACATACCATTGCTCAAAATCTGCAGACACAAAAGAGATCAATTACATGAAGCAAATGCTGCTGCTATAGAATGACGTGAACAATTTGGTATTGGACTCATCGAATGCAGATATTAATGAAAGGGTACCTCCATTATGTCTCCAATGTTGATTACTAAGGCATTCGGAAGAGGTTTGACTGGAATCCATCTGCCTTCCTTACGAATTTGAAGGCCTTCAGTCTCATTGAGCTGAAAGAGAATAGTCAGAGCATCGGCATCAGAATGTGGAGTGAAACCAATTACCTTGTCTGGCTGCGGGCATGGAGGATAATAATTCATCCTCACCGACTGAACCCCATCATTGAACAACTCTTGCATCTCTTCACCATCCATCTTCAAAGCCTTGGCCATGTGATCCAAGATAGCAATGGCTAACTTTTTCACCTCCACACAGTAAGACTCTAAGGTCTCTCTGCAACAAATCAATGAAGATTAAAAAAAAAAATAATACTAATAAATTCGCGTCTTTTGTCTAGAAAAAAAAAATTCTAAAGCTGCGTCAAGTCAATATAATATTGATTGAGATAAAGAGACCTGAGAACTGGTGGGAGTTTCTGAAAGAGATCAGACTTCCTTAGATCGAGTGGAAGGGTGGTAACATAGAACATATCTGACCAGTCCAACTTTTGCTCCTCTGAAACAACAAAGAGCTGCCCAAACCCCTCATGGTTGTCTGGCTCCTGCCACAGCTGCATCTTTTCTTCATATGGAAGTTTGAAGAAATTTTCAACTTCCAACTTGAACTTCTCCAGCAATGAAAGACTAACTCCATGGTTTATAATCTGAATTTCATAATCATACTGTTAATTATTGTTAACAAAGACTGATTAACTTATAATTACAAAGTTTAATGGATGCAATACCACGACCGTATCGGGTTATCGTTTAAATCAAAGACGACTTGTCATGTATGCAAAGTGTCCAGACAGATAATACAGTAGAAAGGATTAAAGGAACCTGAAAGAATCCCCATTCCTTGCAAGCCGAGTGCAACCTTTCCAATTCATCATCCACAGCTACTAATTTTTGAAGATCGATGACGGGTATAGATGGAAGCCATGTGTGCTGGGTGCCAGCTGAAGGGTCCAGATCGGCCCGAACATATCGATTTGGGATATTAATGATGGATTCTTTGGCTAATTCTTGTACACTTGGAACTATGATAGATTTTCCAAAGTTAACTGCTTCCAATTCCATGGCTTTGCCAAGCTGGAGATGTTTATTGAAAGAATGATGAGAAGTGGAGAGAATGTTGAGATTCGATCAACTCTACTTCCCTAGATAGTGATAAACTCTAGTTCATTAGCCACCAGGAGCCCGTGACTTGGTCATACACCAGAAGACCTGAGCTGACATGCAGAGCTCAGACAGACCTGAGCATTGTTCTCAACTTCTCATTTTATCTATGGTGGGTGGCTTTTCTCTTGGGACCAAATATTGGCCCATTTGTCTTCTGTTTAAAACCCTTGAAGATTCGGAGTTTATAGCCCATTGTCAAATCATAACGTTCACAACAATTTTGTAAGAACAGAGTCCAGAATCTAGAAAACCTGGGCCGCTAGATTTGTTGTTTTGAAAGTAATTCATTACAAAACCTTGACTTTTTATATAAAGTAAGAAAATGAGATATTATCAAATACTATCCTTGTATTTTGGTTTAATTTCATACGAAAAATATATTTGATACTTCAATTAATCAAACCTTTGAAGTTTACTAAAATTCATCAATTAGCATTTTTGGTTAAGTAACGTAGTAACGAAGATGGTATTTTGGTAAATAGACTAGTGTAATTTTTAAGGACAAACAAAATGTTAATTATGTAAGGGGGACAATTTCAAACACCACCTCATATTTTGACACTTTAATCAACTAGACCCCTGAGGTTTATCCAAAATCATCAATAAATATTTTCATTAACTGACAGAGTAACGGAAGTGAAAAAAAGACTAGTATACCCCTGATTAAGTCTAACTCAAATATAACAATTTAAACACTTTATAAAAATATAAAAATACCTTTGAAATATAATAAATATAAAAAAGGTCTTGAGGTATACATATAAACTTAAAAATTTCGATTTTGGCCTTGATTAGAATTTTAAATTTGAAAGAAAAAATTAAAGTCATAGACAACATTTACATTATAAAAAAAAAATCAAATTTGAAATTTTATGACTATAAAAACTTTATAAAAATAAAAATTTCAAGAAGCCTATTATTTGTGAAATTTCAAATTTGATTTTTATTTTTATAATGCGAATGTTGTGTATGACTTTAGTTTGTTCTTTCAAATTTGAAATTTTAATCAAGGCCAAAATCGAAATTTTTAAGTTTATATGTGTACCTCAAGACCTTTTTATATTTATTATGTTTCAAGGGTATTTTCATATTTTTATAGAGTGTTTAAAATGTTGTATTTGAGATAGACTTAATCAGGGGTATAGTAATCTTTTTTTTTTTTTTTTACTTCTGTTACTCTGTCAGTTAATGAAAAATATTTATTGATGAAAATTATTCAATACACAAGAGGTAGTATTTGATATTGTCTCATAAGAAAATTATTCTGTCAACGTAGAGAGTTTGCTTAATTTTACTTGCATACACGAAAACTAGTATTATACATAATATAAGGTAAAGGTGAATTTGATTAAATATCTATTGTCCCTTACAATATACAAAACGGTAAGTTAGAGAAGACAGGCTATGGCCAAATTATCCAACGCCAATACAAAAGTAAACTTTAGTCAGAAATTGAAACTCCTAAAGAAGTGAGCAATATCAGTGAGCCGGAGGGTCAACACACTTGGGAGCTCCATCGCGAGCGAGACTTGGAGAAAAATTGTCTATATCAACCATAGAGAAGTCCAAAGCAGGATACACTTCTTTTACAATATTTATGTGGAAGCCATTGGTAGAGATTTGTGCTAAGCGTATGACGTTTTTCATATTAAAAACGCCCGAGTCTGAGAAGCTAATGCATTCAGGTTTTCATATATGCAAAAACATGGCAAGAGAGTTTGAAAAACCTTAGGTGTCGCCTCCTCCTCTTTCTCTTAGTCAATTTTGAAAAGAGTAGAAAAGTTCTGTAAAGATAGACATCCACTTGTCTTAATTCAAAGAGTTGAGAAAATCCACAGACAAGACTTTGTGGTTCTAAAAGAAGAAGAAGATAGAGGTATATTCATATCTTTTTTGAAATTCTACCGAATAAAATTTTAAAGGCACCGTTCAAATCTTTTTCGGAGAGTTTTCCCTACAGTAAACATTCTTTGGCCATCTTCCACTTAACATTACAAAAACTCTTCATGGGTATTCTCCCGATTAAGTTTCTCAGTATTAAGAGTTAACAATTTCTAAAAAAATTATTGAGATGACTGAAAAAGATTCAAAGGTCTCTCTGTAACAAATTAAAGAATATTAAATAAAAAATCACATCTTTTTGTCTAGAAAAACGTTTCTAAATGAGCAGCAAGTCCATGTAGCATACCTCTATCAAGGGTTATTTATTTAACGAGCCTGTTCAATTGCATGAGTATAAACTAATTAAAATTAAAATGAGTGTTATTGAAGTCCCACAAAATCTCTTTTTTAAGTCCATTTTTAAATATATTTTAGATAATATCAGAAACCAGTTTCCTGCTTTGCCAGATTAATTAAATGATAGTGATCATTAGACTATAAATTATTACTCTTTCATGAGATTATCAAATATTTGCGCTTTGTTATGCAAATATGGTTTTTGATAGGATCGCTGAAAAAGAAAGATATTTTCTTGGTCTTCAATGGTGGCTCTTTTTATGCAGAATGATGAGGATGAGATAAATGTTTTTAAGGATGAGAAATAATGGGGTTAAACAAGTGGGATTTTACGGTTTCATGTCATCACATTGCTTGTTTGGCAATGGCAGGACTTGAATTCGATTCACTGGTTCAATCCATGCCTTAGCTATGCAGGTGCCTTTTTTTTTTCTTTTTTTTTTTTCTTTTTTTGTGGTAAGCAAAATTTACGTGTTCTGTGTTTTTCTGAAAGTTGTGGTAGTATTTTTTTGCCATCTGCTCTAACATTCTTCTTTAAAATGACTTTCCTTAGACAACGATAAAAAATTGCATTATTTATATCTTATTTGTAGTTTAAAATTTAAAAAATATATATAATTACACACTTTATAATTTATAATCTAAAAACGTATTTTTTTATAATTTACATTATTTTTTTAATTTTAAAATATCTTGTAAATTTTTTCAAAGTTGTAGGACCCTTTAATTTTGATTGAGATAAACAAAATTAAGAATAGTCTTAACATGTGTCCTATTGATACATATTAAGACTTCAAAAAATATAAATTCTCATCATTAAAATTATTAATTTATCTTAAAAATTATGTTAAATTAATTACTTTATTATATTCAATAAATTTTATGATAAAAAATATAATTTTTAAGATAAATTAATAATTAAAATGATATAAATATATATTATTTAAAATCTCAATACGTGATGATAGAAAATACGTTAAAATTACGTAATAATTAAATATTAATTACAAATTTCCAGGGTGGTGGTGGAGTATCAAATGTATGGACTGAGATATGCCAACCATCCATCTGTCAAACCCTCCTAATCTTAGTCTTTCATCATTGCTGACGTTTGTTATCTTAATCTCGATTAAAAAAACATTGTTAAATATAATTAAAATACAAAGTCAAAAGCTGATCTGTCACTTTATTGGAAATTATTATCAACCCTAATTAAGCACGTTTTGATTTGCAAAATAAAATATTATATATACATTATTGCCTTTTGGAGTACGCTGTGGTTGAAAATAATATATCGATGGTGACCCCTAACTGCACTGCACTTACCTTGAAAAGAAATTAATGATATCATTAAATTAATGTATGCTAAATGTTAAGGAAACAGGCTCGCTAGCTAGGTATGTATGTCATCCATGTTGACCGTACTTAGTTATTAATTTGTAATTAATTTTTGTGTTAAATAAAAAAAAAAATTATGCTTCTCAGCAACCAACATCAATGTTAATGCATACAATACATCTAATTTTTTGTAGTTTATCTAACTTTTATACAAATTAATGTATGGATTTATATAATGTAATTAATTTTGTCAATAATTGGGGAATTTCAATCAGGTTTAACGTTAAATTAATTATGGGAAAAGTCAAGATCCATCCTCCTTTGGAGATAAAAATCGGAATAATTTATAGTACTTCTAATAAATTAAATTGATTTAAAATACAATGTTTACTGGGTTCAAAGTTTTATAATCCAAAATTGTCTAGCTTAATGATAAAATTAATTATACAATATTATCATTTCATATAATAAGAGTTACTTGTTGGTTTGAACATGATATATTTATTACTTTAATTTATCACTTAATTTGATAAAATATTTTTAAACAATATTGTATTCGTGAAAAAACAATAAGAAAGGAAAAGGTGGTGATGGGTACTTATTTCTAGCATATTAATTTATTCTTCTAATTGCCGACAATCTTTCAGAATCCAATATAAATGTATATAAAAACACATTACTTGCAAAATCAGACTCGAATTACAATTGACGTTCAACACATGTAGATACCAAATCTCCAACATTTGAATTCAGAAACTTTGTGCTAAAGTGATTCTCCATATGGAAAAGCAAAAGATTTTGTTGTAAGTTAATGGAAAAAATTAAATGTTATAATGGAAACAATTGCAAAAATTAATTAATGAGTAAATATCACTCAATACTTCTGGATTTTTGCTTAATTTTCACGCAAATAGAGTTTTTACCTTTATTCATCTAAGTCTCCCTTTTCTTTAAAGGAATTAATCCTCCAAACCTTTGATCTAAACGCCGTTAGAGCTAAATAACTTTCAAAAATAGATCTGTTTTTATTTTATTTTTTTTCTAATTTTCTAATGAGTAAATATCACCTATTACCCTTAAAGACAAAAACTTAATATGAATGAAAGTTAAACGAAAACCAAAAGTATTAAGTGATATGGTCTAGCTTTGTTGAAAATTTTAAGTTTTTATAGAATGTCATTGTAAGTCTATTCGATCTTATCAACGGAATATAATAAGAAGTTGGTAAGATATTAGAAAGAATCATCTTGTTTTATATATTTTATATTGTGTTTTATACGGCACATGTTGTATAATCTAAGTATTTAACTGCATAATTATCTCGATAATCTATTAAAGCTTTTAACAAGTCAATGAGGATTTTTCAGCAGTTGAGCTGTCATAATCATAAACGTGGTTTGCCTGTTCATCGATACTTCTCAAAATAGCTTTTGTCAAACCACATGTTATGACTTTGTTCATCCCACATTTAATTAAACACGTTTTTAGCTTATTATAAGAGATTCCATCTACTACGCAACACCTGTTTATCAGTTAATAATAATTTTTTTTTTTTAAAAGAACAATTATAGAATAGATTTTAATCATGTATTATTGGCAGTCATAATCATATACATATGGTATGAGATTGTTTTCAAGAAAAGTATGCAAATTCAAAATATTTTTCTGGCCAGCTACGAGATAAGAATAGACTAGAACAGAACATGAAACAATTAAATTAATTACCACCATTATTGAACCTTGAATATATATATAAATATTATGTAAAATTGCTGCTGCCTGCCGACATTGTCAAAAGCAATCTCTCTGGCCACATGTCCGATCCAGATGGAGGCTTGTGCACCGTAATTAATTATCCTGGTGATCAAATATATTCATATCATATTCATCTGTTTATTATATAAGTAGAACACTGATTGCTAGCTCTTGTTAATTATCAGAAATTCCATGGGATTCGTCAGAGAATATATTTGTAATTAACTAAAACATCGTCGATATTTTATATTTAAAATAAGAAAATAGTGACATAATATAAGGTGAAATATTGGATTTAAAAATAGTGTCCCTTACAATATACAAAACGGCAAATGACCGTCAAATGCATCCCTAAATACAATTCCACTAATATGTCATTTTTCGTTGCTTCTAATAGTCAACACATATATATATATATATAAAATTATGACACATACTATTATAACTTAATTTTACACATTTCTTAATAATCATTCATTTTTCTAATCTAATGATATAAATAGTTACTGATTTGACATAAAAAAATTATCTTTTAATTTCTCTTTCCCGCTTATAGATTATAATAAATCAATTATTATAAAAAAGTGTAAAAAGTTAAGTAAAAAAAATTAAATCACAATAGTCTGAACCTATAATTGTATATAGATATATAGATATATAAGTTGATTAATCCATTCATTAATATTTCAACCATTTTAATTTCAATATTTTTCTCGGTTATATAAGTACCCCAGTTGCCATACCTTGATGCATATAATTTTGTGACGAAGAATATGGCATCATCTCACGCAACTGCAGCCCTCGAGAACCCGGAATCCTCCGTACTTAGTGTTCAAGAACTCATCAAAGACCCCAAGCTCGCAGTTCCAGAATGCTACGTCCGTCCAGATCAAGAGCTTCCGAATCTCTCGAATGGAAGTGATCACTTCACTGCAATCCCCACCATTGACATGGAAAGATTGGTTTCCAAGCATGACACAGATTTTGAACTAGAGAAGCTCCATGCCACACTCAAAGATTGGGGTATCTTCCAGGTTAGACATGTATAGCTAGCTATTTGGATGTACATGAAACTAATTACTTTCATGAATCTCTCTCACTCTCTCTATATATATAGAGGGATTATCAATAGTTATTAATGAGCTGCAACAGTGCATATACAGTTTGTTTTATACACAGCTTCTTATATATTAATATGGTTGATTTTATATGCAGTAGAGGTTCACAAACGAAAGAGACTTATAAAAGTATGAAAAACATGCACAAAAAAATCCTAATAAAAAATTATAATAGTAGAATCAATAATAACAATAATGAAAAAGAGGCATAGGCTAAAAGTTGCGTTACTGTTTGATCGATGTAGTTGGTGAACCATGGAGTTAGCTCTTCACTTTTGGAGAAGCTGAAATATGAGATCCAGGAATTCTATAAGCTTCCTATAGAAGAGAAGATGAAATACAAGGTAAGGGCAGGTGAGTTTGAAGGTTATGGAACCATCGTTCGACCTGGTGGAAAGCTTGACTGGGGTGACAGATTGTATATGATAACCAACCCTATTCACAGGAGGAAATCACACCTTCTCCCAGAGCTCCCTTCATCCTTCAGGTCGTCTCTCGAGCCTCACTCACGCCGCAAAGGCACAGCCAAAGTACACACAGAGTGGTTACATATCTAACAGTACATATTAATCATTAACTTTTTGTTGCATGCATGCAGAAATACTTTAGAGTCTTACTTCCTGGAACTGCAAAAGCTTTCCATGAAAATCCTGGAAATGCTAGCAAAGACTCTAAAGATGATGGAATTGAAAGAAGTGGAAGAGATGTTTGGTGATGGGATGCGATCAGTGAGGGTTACTTACTACCCTCCATGTCCAAAACCAGAGTTGGTTATGGGAATCGCACCTCACTCCGATGCCACTGCCATCACAATCCTTCAACAAGTTAATGGAGTTGATGGTCTTCAGATAAAGAAGGATGGAGTTTGGTTGCCTGTCAGCATCCTCCCTGATGCATTTGTAGTTAACGTAGGAGATATTCTAGAGGTTTGTCATAATTTTCTCTCTTTTCTGCTTAATTAAATAAATTAACAGATAAGAAGAAAATCAAACATATTATATTAAATATATTTATGAGTCTTCTTGTTTAAGAAACCTCACTGTCATATTCAAAATTTTTAATCCGTTTAAGACTGAACTTTATATAAATATGTAGGTTCAAGTTTTTCAATTTAATGTCATAAGTAAATAGATATTTGATATCTTTCTTCTTCAGTTGCACAGTCAACGCAAAATTACAAAAGCTCCTGGAAGGAGACTTTTAGTTCTCTTTATTGCTTTCTATAAAAGGGTTTCAAGAATGTAGTAAAATAAAGTGCTTCTCTAATTACATTTTTCAAGAAAGGAATCATGAATAATACATATAAAATTTTCAGTTCTGCAAGGTATCTATAAATCTTTACTGCGTAACCCTAGATTTATTAACTAGTAGCCATCTTTTAATTATCTATCTGATGCGGTGATTAATTGTACAGATAATGAGCAACGGGGCCTATCGCAGCATTGAGCATAGAGCAGCAATAAATTCAGAGAAAGAAAGGATCTCCGTTGCTTTTTTCGTCAATCCCAAATTTGATGCAGAGATTGGACCGGCAACCAGGCTGATCAGCCCTGAGAATCCACCATTATTTAGAAGAACGGGGATGGAAGAATACGTACAAAGTTTCTTTTCCCGTAATCTTAACGGAAAATCATACCTGGAGCACATGAGGATTGGAAATTAATGGTGGAGGGAGTAGATTCATGATGTAACCAAATGATGTTTACAAGCTACCAAGTTATATATTTGGTATCTCTATAATATATGTGTATATGTATGATATGCTATAGATATAGACTAAAGTACTTCAGGTATCTGCATAAAATTAAGTCGCCCCATGTAAGGGTTTGTTTGATAAATAATGTAATATTTTAGATATGAATAAGAATAAATTAATAAACTGAAACTTGAGTTGGTGTGCATGTGCTTATGACAAACGCTTTTCATTGTTTTCTTAATTAGTTCTTCAACTGGTATAGCTATATGGAAAGCAAGTGCATGCTTAGCCTTGAAAGGAAGAGCCAACAAGGCAACAGCTGAATATACGATCAACATGACAAATTCATCACAAGGTGACAAAAGCCAAGAGGCAAGCAGTTCACTCTAGACTATAGATTAATTACAAGAATTCCAATTGTCTGTCAGTTTCAGAAACTGATCATTCTCCTCTGAGTAGTCAAGTACAGATATAGAATAACTTCTTTACAGCAGTAAATAAAAAAATAATAATAAAAACATCGATTCATTCTTATCCTGTTTTGACCAATGAGTACGGTTCAATGTTAATATCCCACCTGAGTTTAGTTCCCAGCAGAACCTCTCATATCATCTCGCGCCTTGTGATTTGTATTGTGGACTAAATATCGGCCCATTTGTCTTCTAATTTGGGCTGTAACATTTTTAGGCCCTTGCATATTTGGATTTTATAGCCCATTTTTCTTAACGTTCGTGACAAATGACCACCTTATTGCGCATAATGATATGATATACATTCACCTAAATATTTTCTAATTTTGAACACTTTAACCATTTGATTTGTAAATTTAAAATTAATTTTTTTAAAAAAAATTATATCTAAATTAGTTTTAGTTAGCCTCTAAAAACATGTTTGAATTCCTATTTTATATTAATTTTTTATTTAAATTGTCCTTGTAAATATGTTCAAAGTTTGCGATAAACAACAAAAATTAATTAATTAAAAATTAATCATCAAGTTTGAAGGAGGTGGACTATCAAATATATTATATATAGAATGAGATATGCCAACATCTATCCGTCAAACCCTCATTATCTTAGTTATTCATCATTGATAACGATCATTTAGTTTAATCTTAATATATATATATATATATATATATATATATAT